>APFE030052134.1:0-174484 GCA_000404065.3 Pinus taeda | reverse complement strand
GTTTCCGTATATGCGCACATCTTCCGTATATGCACACATCTTCCGTATATGCCCAGTTTCCGTATATGCACACATCTTTCGTATATGCCCAGTTTCCATATATGCCCAATTTCCGTATATGTGCTTATGTATTTTTAGACAGATTAATCTTGAGGTGCGAGGTATAAGTCTTAATATTACATTTTAAACATCAAATAAGATATAAATATATAAGTAACTTAACTTATAAACTTGATAATTTGTAAATAATAAACGAAAAATCTATTACAACTATTCATCAAAAGTAATGTAACATTGATAGAATATAACATCGCATCCACATAACAATTTAAAATTCAATGAAGATGTTGTCATCAACACAAGCATAAATTTATGTATTTTTATTCAAAATAGGTCCAACTATACATGTTTCTTTTTTACAAAATAGAACATCATTTCCAACATAAATAATGGAATCTCATGCCCATAAATGACATAATGGAAAAACAACATCATGATCGATCTAAAGTATGGATCTATAAGTCACCCTCGTCCCTCTTGGCACTCCCAGGTGGATTTCCAAATTGATATCTCTGCAAAAAATTACAATAATCAATTAGTTGTAAAAATTGAAAGGAATATAATCAATTTCATTAATTCACAATGATATTTTGATCAAATACTCATTCTCACCGTGAGGTTTTGAGGCAATGGAGAAGACAACCCTTCCTGGGTAGATGGCGGAGCACTTGGTGACAAATATAGGCATGGTTCAGGGGTGCTAGATAAAGGCATGGTGGATGTGAAATAGGGAAAAGGTAGTGGGTGTGGGCGACAATACACCCCCACCGGTTGTACGATAGTGGGAATCACTCTAGGCCGGGGGATTAACCTAGGGGGGAAATTGGAATGTTAAGGGTGGACGATTGAAAAAATGAGAATGGTTGATGACTGAAGGGTAGGGGTGAGCATTGGGAAGGTATTACACAGGTGGTTATAGGCATGGAAGAATTTATGGAGGAAAAAGGTGGTGGGTGTGGGCGATGATACATCCTAATTGGTTCAGCAATAGGGGGGAGCACCCTTGGGGAGGATATTGGGGTGTTAATGGCTGAAGCCATGTTCCCAATGCTAGATCTTTTTTCATTAGCACGTTCATCAAATAAACGAATTCGACAACTTGGAATGTTGTGAGATGTGGGTCCCTCAGCTGTGACAATAAAAATAGTTCATATAGTCATGCAAAAGTGTTGAACATGCTAATATATCGCACTTAACATAAAACAATGCATAGAATGAAATTTCCATACCAATATTGGGTATAATAGAATCTTGTATTATCTCAGGCGCGTGGTCCACATTTCTTTGTTTTTGAGAAGCTGACCCCAATTGTTCATCCATTCTTTTTTTCCTTGCATGAACTCGTCCAACCCTTTCAAATTGTAGATTATCTATCCCTGATTTTGACTTGCGACCACATCGCCTCTTTTTATTTACTGGACTCAAGAAACTATGTTTTCTCTTAGTAGTGATCTTGGATGGAGTTATAGTATTGAAAAACATTTTGGTGTATTCTTGACATGCTTTGTCTACCAAGTTGTTCAATGCATATGCCTGTTCCAAATTTGTAGGTATTATGGATCTCAATTTCTCAAGGGTTGATGAGTTAACACGTTTCATCTCATCATGTTCAGAGAATGCACTATCTTGTCGTACATTGGTTGATTCAACATTGTATGAGAAATTCTCTAAATTATCAATGCTTGTTTCATTATGATAATTCAGATTGGTAGGAGAATCAAAGCATGGCGAAAGCTCTGTTTGGATTTCTGGGCCCAATATAGGTGTTTCATTCAAATTAAATAAAATTCTAGGCCTTTCTGTCTTGGGATCAGTGACACCACGTGCTACATTTTCACCCAAAATAGTGTTACTCACTAACATCTCAACTTTCAATACATGTTTACAGATATTTCCATTCAAGGCCCAATTGCAATTACAGAAGTGTAGATTAGAACCCTTATATATAGGTGAGTGATCCGAGATACACCCTGAGCCAACCCATTGTTTGTAATGATGCAGTCATTGAATAAGCGGACCCTTCATCAAAAATCTGTCTAGTCTTCGAGCCAAAGCTGCTTCACCCACTCTTCTATTTCTCCAAGTGGGAAGTGGTTTGTGCATAGGGACATGTATAAAATTGGTTTGTTTTAAAAGGTCAGTCATGTGCCCTATGATATCATCAATATGGGCTGAAGATCCCCAAGATTCATTGAAACCTAGGGAGAAATTTAGGTCCCCTCTGATAATAATGTGATCCGAAGCCAGAATCGAGATATTTAGGAAATGGTGCCAGAACTGTTCTCTCTGATGATCGGGTCCATATACATTCACGATCCTAAGATCTTCGTTGAGATCCGCAGAGAAAATGTCGATGCCCATGAATCCCGATCCCCCCCATGATGCATCAACCTTGATAGATCTAGGGTTATATCCTATAGCTAAACCCCCCGATCTTCCTACCGCATCAATTGCCACAAAATTCCAGCTCGGGACCAGGGATTGCAGGGAACGAGTAATGAGCTCGGCCGGACCAAGAGTTTCTTGAAGCAGGATAATGTCAATTGGATCAACCTCAACCAGTCTCTGTAGGGCTAGTTTCTTAGAGGCACTAGCCAAGCCCCTACAATTGAAGGACAGGCACTTCATGGGGGAATGCTTCTCGGGGTATAATTTGCTCTAAGGACCCCATCAAGAGTGGATTGCTGGCCAGAGGCTACCTCCGCCCTAGCTCGCAGAATGGCTTTGGAGAGATCAGACTTTCTCCCTCTAGAGGACAGGGGACCGGAGCTCGACAGAGAGAGCCCTAGTCCAGAATGGCACGTCAGAATATCCTTGGAGTGGGATTTGGAACAGAGGAAATAGTGATGTGAAAGAGAGACCCTAGAGGATGTCGGCGAGATGGGGGAAGATGATGGTGAAAGCAGAGATGGGGAAGAGGAGGCAATGAGGGGAGGGGCCACCATGTTGCAATGTGCCAAGGAAATCTGAGCCGATGAAACAACAGGTGAGATATTTTCAAAAGATGAGGAGGAAAGATTCAGAGAAATACTCGAGACTTGCACAACTACAAAGACAGCACGAGCCCTGGTCATCGGCGGCGAAGAAGGTCCATGCCCAGCCACCCCTGTCTTCCGAGGGGGAGAGATTGCTGATGAGGTAGGTCCCGAGGGGGGAGGGCGAGAAACCGCTGACGAGGTGAACTTGGAAGGGTTAGGCATAACCTTTGGAGAGTCCTCTGATTTCCGATTGAGTGGACAGTCTTTGTAGAGATGTCCCACCTTGTGACACCACCTGCAGCGAAACGGAACCCCTTCATAATCCAATATTTGGGTCCTGCTGAACTTCCCCCATTGAAGAGTGATCTTTTCCTCCAATCCCTCACGAGTGTCCAAATGGACCAGAACGCGGGCTAGGGTTCGATTCTTCGATTCAATAAAAGCGCGATCATGATTCAAATATGTTCCTAGGGCATTTCCAATGCTGATAAAAACTTCTTCGCACCAGTACTGTAAGGGGAGCCCTGGCAATCGAACCCAAAGTGGTCCAGCCCCAATTTGTTCTCGCTTTGGATCAAACAAAGGGCTCCATCGCTTAAGCAGGACCGGAGCCATCTCGATGTGCTAGTACCTGGCAAGTACCAGATCAGTGTAAACCTCCTTTGCGAAGTGTAGGGAGAACCATCCTCGGGGCAGGACATGAACTTCTGGCAATTCCTTCAGCAAAGCACCCCAAATCTCCTTTACCCATTGTGTCAGCCTGTTGGCCGAGTATGCTCAGCCACGCACGTGTCCAACTAGAATAGTACACGCCATGACAGTGGCTTCCCCTATGGCTGAGGATTTGCCAAATCTGATCGTGATATCCTTAGAAGTCGCCTTAATGCACTTTGTCTTCCTTTTGCCAGTGTGGGGAGCTGAAGGGTGATCCACTAAAGGGTTTGGGACTCCTTCAGTGGAGATATGTTTTGCAGGCTTTACTTTCATTGCAGGGGTTTCAAAGCAGCCTGACGGTCGAGGGCCCGAGGCCGATGGGATTGCCGCAGCAGATACGGGGATGGTCACCGGAGGCGCAAAGAGGATAGTAGAGAGAGGCGGATGGGGGTCAAAAGATGGCGAGGGATGCGTATATGACGAAAGAAAATGCAGAGTGCCCAGTGAAAGAGGCGGAGCTTCAAGACCAGGAGAGTCGGCGGGAAGTGGTTCAGAGAGGGATGGCGCAGAGCAACACCTCGGTAAGGTGACAACAGGCGAAACTGATGGCTGAGCCGGATCAGAAAACGGGAGAGAGACAGCGGTCGATGAAGAGAAACTGGGTTCCCGAAAATAACCCAATTCGGAAAGGGTTCCTCGGTATAATCCACTTCTTCAACCTCCATATTATCCCCCATTTCCAGCCAGCAGTCAGTGGTCGAAAGCGACGGGTGTGAAGATGGTAATGGCAACAGTGAGTGGCGACATTACATGATACAATCTTCAGTAATTGCAGTAAAACCCTAGGGTTTTACCCTAATCCCTCGTGATCTACCTCCATCCTTTAGATTTTTCATTATCGGTCAAGTATTATAATTGTATTGGAGCATTACATATTTAGAAATTGCTCTTTAAATAATAAAAAAAGTAAATATGAGTTTACCTTCCATAAAAATATTACTATATAGTGTTTCTTATTTTAGGAATTTTTGATATGATCGAGCAAATGAGCAATTATATCATATTCTTTAATTATATTAAAAATATATAATTGAATTCATGTTGAACTAAAAAACCAAAAAAAGACATCATATTTTTTTCAAAAGTAAAATGACAAGTTTCCTCCATATTGAAATGGCAAGTTCCCCACCAAGTATAGTAATGTTTAAAGTTGAGAATCTTTATCATAAGTCCAAACACAAAAATTAGGGGCAAGAGCTCATCATTGTAGAGCTTGAAGCCATGCGAAATTAAATGTATGGGTATTCTTATGGTTTTTGATTAATTTCAAATATATATATATATATGTGTGTGTGTGTGTGTGTGTGTGTGTGTGCAAAAGACTTGTAAATTTTTGAGGCTAAGAATTACACAATTTAGATTTGTATTGTCCATTTCTTTCATTTTAAGGACATCTCAATTTATGGTATACTCATTTTCAATAGAACTTTAGAATATTTTTAATATAATATTATTTTTTCCCAAATTTACTAGCTATTTAATTATTCAAAACTTTAAATTTAATGAATGTTTTTATATTATTTGTTTATTCTAAAAACAATAGATCATTACTTATATGAATACAGCTTGAGTGGGCCAAATAGTTAAGAGCATGTGTTTCCTCCTAAAAGATCACATGTTCAAAACTAATAATAATGATGATAATAATATTATTATCTCCATATTTATAAAATAAGTATAGATGTTAATCTCTAATTATATTTTTCCATATAGTTGTTTAAAAATGAGGTAATGAAAACTTATGTTAAAATAATCAAATAAATATGTAAAATGAGTTAATAAAAACTCATACTAAAAAACCAAATAAATGTTCTATATAGAAGTTCCATTATAGACACATTATTATTCTATGAAGCAATAATTAAAAAAAATTATATTAATAAATTTTCATTGTTTCATGGCATTATATCAATTTTTAAAACTTAAATACTAAATAATTTTCTCACTATATATATATTTTTAAATATTTTCTATAAAAATTAAAAAATTTCTATCTAAATTTACAATATAATTTTATAAAAGAATTATATAATACAATAACATTTACTTAAATTATAATATTAATTTTAATAGAAAATTTTATAACTTCTGAATCTTAATTTTATAGGTTTTAAACATCTAAATGATAATATAATAAAATGAATAAAAAAAAAACAATACAATCCGCATAAATGACTATTTTCTTCATTTCATTATAGAGTAGAAAAAATACAAACATATACACTTAACAGTACATCATAAATAGTGAAATTTGTACCAGCTTTTATTATATAATTATATATATAATAATTTTTTTTAAATTTTTTTTTTTTACATTTCAAAAACATTACCATTTTTAATTAAAAAAATTATTTAAAAAATTAGAAATAACAAAATGTTAAAATACAGCAATAAACTTTTCCCACAGAAAATACTGGCTTTTCCTCATTTATCATTTATGACTTCCACCATATGGGACAAATTCCATGTCATACAAATTTTACATCAATATACAAATGGTAAGCTACACTCTATGGCAGGACCAACCAGAAAATATCAACAAACACAAGGTCCGATAGAATTAATCCATTGACTCTAGTAGTTGGTAGGGAAGCATAGACATAGAATCCATATGGCAGACATTCAAACTCTGGACTTAGACAACTATTGTGGCATTGCTAAACAGAAATAGTTTGGCAGCTCTACTTAGTGAATGTGTGGGATATACATCATCTTCCCCCTTGTGCTCCACAATCGAATAGTCAACCTGAAAAAATTAGAAACAAACCGTGCACATTTCCTTTAATTCTCAAAATCCATAGTTACATTTAAAAACGAAGTAAATGATTTACTAGAGTTCTAACCGAGATGCTCCATAGTTACATTTAAAAAAAGATGATTTTTTTTTCTCCAAACAAGGTAAATGACTTACCAGAGTTCCAATGGAGATGCTCTTTTAGTCTGCCAGAATTGAGACGGAATCTCATGTATCCCCAATATGAGTTCAGATGCTAGTGAGGATCTGTATTTTGCCAAAATGAAAAGAAACAATCATGGATAGGATAAACGTTTTCAATTTCAATTCCCCTGACCATTCGAAAATTATAAGAAGAGGATTCGAACCCTCACAGAATTATTTTCATAAAACAACGAGGCCATAGCATAGATGTGTCCAATTTCGGGCATTCATGAAGTGTTTTTGTGGGCGCGCTAAAATTTGAAATTTGAAATATGAAATTGAATGCAGTACCGGGTAGCCTGGGTTGAGTTGGTAAAAGGCGGAGCTGCCGCAGAGTTTAAGTGCATTAATGAATAGGTTGGTGTACTTGCCATTATGTCAAAAGTGCATTAATGAATAGGTTGGTGCACTTGCCATTATGTCAAACCGAGGCGGGCCGGCTCGCAGAAAGGGGCATTATGCATGAGATGGGCTCTCTGGGTTAAGTGGACTATAGCATCAACTATAGCATTAATGATGCTATAGTCCATGAAATAAAAATTTACATATTATCCATAATTAAAAAAATATAACAAAAGCTTTAACATTTACCACAGTTTGAAACTCAAACATAGTAATTATTATTAAACATTCATTTCAAAAATTGAAAATACAAAACAAATTTAATTATAATAATAAATCATTATTCCAAAACACATTTATGTTAAAATTAAATACAATAAATATAATTTTTCCGGTAAAAACTTATAAAAAAACATATGATAATATTTAACAAAACATGTAACAGACAATTAAGAAAACATTACATAACCACTGCATTGTAAATACATAAATCCTGCCCTATCATAATATTTAACAAAACATATAACAGACAATTAAGAAAACAAATACATAAATCCCACCATATCATAATATTTAACAAAAATGCCATCTGATTCACTCGGTTTTAAATGCCAACTTATAGAGAGTCAGCCGAATGTCTTTGCTCGTAATTAAGTGCTCAACGAAATTGTAAAGAAGCAGCACTAAAAAAATAAAAGAAGAATGCCTTAACTTATGCTACTGTGCCTCAAGCGGCATTGTCAATTTCCCCTGTATATACTCCCAGTCCTCAGCCATATCATCATGATCACCGCTTCTCACTGGCTGTGATATTCCTGGAGAATAATACTGCTCTCCTTCAATGGAGATTTCTGCAGTATTCGCAATCGCAATGGGTTCCCGAGTTTCATCGATTCTGATATTAGAACCAGAGGAAATGTGAATGGAGTTACGATTTTCTTCAAGTTTGTCCAAATTCCCGGATGTCGAGTTCTCTCCCTGCATGCAAGGGAAACATTTATCAGGAAAAAGGTTCCTAAAAGCACTTTGTGCCACTCCCACCGGGAGTTAGGGCTCCATCCAATGAAAAACAGTAATGCTGTGTGATACCATATATCAAAAAGTTATTTTTCAGCTTGCCAGGGCGGTATCCATTGAAATACAAATAAATTCACTTTGAAAATGCATCTTTCATAACCAATGCTCATTTTACTTAAATGAAATTTCTTATGCAAACACATACATTCGGTGTAAATTTTAGAATATATATTCGAGAACGAGTTTTTCTTAAATACAGATTTATAAAGGTTTAATTTACCAAAAGCCTAAACGTTTGAAGACCTAAATGTTGTGATTCTCTATTTCCAGTTTAGTTTTCATGAGATGCAATTTTAGTTGTGGTTGTGGAATTGTTGTGATTCTCTTCACAGAAATTGAAATCTAATAAACTCGCATATGGAAGCACGCTTCAAAATTAATGCATGTCCGATGATTTAGCACAGATCTATTTGTTGAATACTTATACAAACGACTGTAAAATCTTTTTTAACAAAATAAAACTCCTATCAAATAAACAAAATTTAAAGCTTACTTGAGTGAGTACTGCCGGAGCAGTGAGATCCATCCCAGGAGACTGAGATGCATCAGAGGCGCCTGCAGTGAGAAGAGGAGTGGAAAGTGAATTCGAATTTGGGTTGCGATGAACTGAACCCGTGGACGTGTTGCAATCAAGGCTGTGTGCGCGCGAGTAGTAGGCATCATAATAGATAAACTTTGCCTCTGTACATTAGCTTTGCATATTGTGATTCAGATTATGTAGCTCTCTGCAATTTTGGGTTCAACCAGATCCGGAGGTAAAGTCTTTCAAATATCAAAGGATGCCGATATCATCAGAACTGGAAATTTTTTAGGCGGCCTTGGAAGAAAGATTGAAGCAATTGAGGCTGCATGGGGAGATTGTAAGTGCGTAGATTATGTGGCATGGCTGTCGGGAGCAATGGAAACCCTCTCTGTGACATAAGCGGATCTGTTTGTACTTGTTCCTGCAAATACATTGGAATGTGATGATGAATGGACGAATGAATACACGATTTTTAACCTCGAAGTTCTCCATATTTGCATCGCAGTGATAACCCAAATCGGAAAGCTTCAAGGAACACAACTTTTGCTCGACTTATCTGATGGCATCCGGTCGTCTGACAAAATTCTGCGAGCCATGGAGCTCTTCTATCTCGTCTCCACAGAGTCTGCCAAAGAGAGCATGCCGCAAGTGTATGAAAGATAGCATGCCGTATAACAAGGGGGAACAACAAATTTCAAAACAAAGCGGGAAAACAAATTTCAAATTCAAATGGCCTTCCCGGAGTGGGAAATATAAATGGGAATCCGCTGATAATAAATGAGAAATACTGGAATCGATGGAAATCATGCTACTGTCACTAATCCTCTTAAACTGCATTAAATAAACTATACCTGAATAGGAAAGGTGGAGTCGCCGGGAATCGGGATGTCAGATATGGGGTATGTTATGGGTTATGGGAATGGCATGGGCATGGGCATGGTGGACCTGCTATCGGTGCATTCCTGTTAGACTATAGCACTAATGATGCTATAGTCCATGAAATAGCACTCGCCGTGATCCCTTTGCCCTTGTCCGACAAAGATGGAGTAGGGCACTTTTGGATCAGTGTTATTTTTGAAAACTAAAATTGAGTTATGTGTATATTAATAATTTCATATATTAATGTATGGAAATTCTTATTTCCAACTTTATAAAAAAGTAAATCGCTCGCTTTCTGAGTGAGGGCACGTGAATCGAGATAGTAGCATGGAGAGAGAGGGGATCTTATTTGCCTCGCATGTCAGAGCGCATTTACTTTTCTATAGAGTTGGAAATAGGAGTTTCCATTAATATACTAGGCATCATATGTCATTGCGCGTGATCCCTCTGCTAGATAAAAAGGAGTAGTCTACCTAGGCGGTAAAATGGCCCGTTTTCCGTCACCAGCCGGAAAATCGTCCGGCTCCGGCCACTAGACATCCCTCCGCCCTCCGCCACCCTCTTTCTCTGCCACTCTCCCCTGGCATTTCTGATTTTACCCTGACATTCTCTGACAAAATCACTGATTAGTTATGGAGGCCTGACATCCCCTGACAGATCGGGGACGAGCTGGAATTGCAGCGGCGTAAATTTTATTTCCGGTTCCAATTCGAATCGAGAAAATGACCCACGCGCTGCTCACCAATTTGACCCTCGACGCCGCTCTGCAATTCCGCTATGTAGCTCCAAACCCATTCCGCTCTGCAGCGCCAAACCCAGGTACTCTTCGGTCCTCTGCGAAAACAATGGCGTGCTGAGCATGATTTGATATTGGATGCTGCCTGGCTTACCTGTCCTGAACTTAAGCGGGCAAGCTGGGCAAATTTAGTATCTTTAATCTTTCCAGAGTAAGCAAAACCCAAGAACACACCAGCGACAACAATGACGGAGGCCCTGCTTCAAAACTATCAGTTGCAAGAGGAAGTGATCGGCAGAGGCCGATTCGGAGTCATTAGGAGATGTTTCAACCGGCAAAGTGGGCAACACGCCGCCTGCAAAACCATAACAAAAGCAAATCTGCACGATTCCGTGGACAGAGAATGCCGCAACAACGAAATCAAGATCATGCAGTATCTCTCAGGGCATCCCACTGTGGTTTCACTTCATGACGTTTATGAGGATGATGAGTATCTACATCTGGTAATGGAGATGTGCTCAGGCGGAGATCTGTTCGATAGAATCATTAGCAAGAAGAGAACAATACCCTTTTCCGAAGAGGAGGCCGCTACTATCCTGCAAAAGTTCATGGAGGCCATCAGTTAGTGCCACTCCATGGGAATCGCCCACCGAGATATAAGACCTAACAACATTCTCTTTGCCAATAATTCAAATTCTCTGGCTGAAATCAAGCTCGCAGTCTTTGGGCAGGCCTCCTTTTTCTCTCCAGGTATGATAATTATGTTAGCCCCCTTCCCCTGTCATTGAAGTCAGAATTTTTTTTAGCATGGATTCATGAATCCCCGGTTAAAACCTTTAGATTAATGTATGCAGGGGAAGAATCGATTCAATGAATTGTGGGTACTCTATATTACGTAGCACCGGAGGTGTTGGAAGGGAAGGATTACGGTGAGAAAGTGGATGTGTGGAGCGCAGGGATAACCATGTACATAATTATGAGTGGAGTTGCCCCTTTTCTGGGAGACACGCCGCAGGAGATATTTGAGGTAGTCCTATGTGGGCGCCTTCGCTTCCCATGTGATCCCTGGCTCTTGATATCACACTCTGCTAAGGACTTGATACGCTGGATGCTCTGCAGAGACGTGACCAGGAGATTGAGCGCACATCAAGTCCTCGGTATTCCCTCTATTCTTTTCTATCATTTTCTTCTAATCGTGAATTTAGCAACTTCATTACAAATTGTTGTTGGGTTGTGTAAGGTTCATAGAACATTGATGGGAAATATTCGTTCTGCTGTAGAGCATCCATGGATCACCACTCATGCGGGGCCTAATCTCAGCTAATTTGATTGGCATAATGTTTTTTGGGTGCGTTGGACAGTTAAAGTGAGATCCCCAAAACACAATGAGATGTCATGTTATAAAATACGGTGAAGCCTCGGGTAGAGATTTCAAATTTCAGTCTCGTTATTTCCTTTATGGCAGGGTTGTTTGCCCGGGTTCTTACAGTGGGCATGTTCATGATGTTTAAAAATAGTACCTCGCCTAGAATATTTTTGGGTTTTTGTTAAGATCTATCTTTAGTTTTTGGTTGAGGATTCATCTCAGATGTAACAGGCTTTTCAAGTATAGAACGCGGCATATGGTATAATATAGAAGAACTCATGATACAGAGACGCTTTGTACAATGGGAGATGACTTCCGTGAGGTGTGAGAAAGGTCCGTAGATGATAGGTGAAATCAAGGCTGCATAGTGTGTGATATACCGTGACTGTAAATATGTCAATGCATAGAAAGAGCGTTTTTAGCTTCTGTGGCTTCTTCTCGACTCGTGGCAGAAATAAATTTATGTACTCATGGGTTCTAAAAATATTAGATTTATCTTAGCAATTCAAAAACGAGTCAATCATGTATGCTTTCCGTTTAGAGCAATTTATGTAGGATTTCAAAAACCATGTTTCATTGTTATTGGCCTACTTTTATCCTCGCTCTTACCACTATTTTTTTGGGTAAGTTTTTATGAAATCCAAATTTGTTAAATTATAGGATTAATATTTATATATAATGATTTATATCATTATAGGATTATAGGATTAGTATAACTATATTAAAAATATTAATGTGGTTAATATAATTGAATGTTTCATAAATATAATAAAAAAATTATTGCAATATAAAGAATGTTTTACTTTTACTTGATTACTCATAAATAAAAATTTATGGAGAAATTTATTAGAATTGGAATAATCTCTGATCCCTAGGAAATTAGTGGGTGGGGAGCCACATGGCACATATCTAATTTTTTTAATTTATTAAAGGTAATGGACCATTTTGCTAAATAAAATTTGCTTATATATAAATGAATGCTATAAATAATAATGAAAAACTTATCATGGAGGAACTTATTAGAATTGGAATAATCTCAAATCTCTAAGAAATTAGTGAAGGGGGGAGCCAAAGCAACCTAACAAACTATTTAATAGATACGCATTAAGACTAAGCATATGCTCCACATATTCCCTTGAGAATTAAACTAGGCCATCAATTAAAAAAATAAAATAAAAAATTAACAAATCCTCATCCACCTTAAATTGAAATAAAAAGATTTTGGCAAATATAATTTTTTTTTATTATAATTATATTTTTTTTAATAAAATAAGTGATCAATTTCCATTAATATAGATAGTGTTTCACGATTCATGTGTCAGGCAAAATGGTGATGTCTTTCCTCTTGTAATTGTTATTTCTCTGTTTTCATGTGTTTCTTTTCTCAGTAAAGTCTATGTATTGCAGCAGAGAACACTTCACCCACATCTGTGAGTGGAAGAGATGCTCCCCCTCCTCTGGATATTTTGGCTTAATATTCTGGACCTTGGTGGCGAAAATGGTGGCACTGGGTTGCATCAATAATATAACTCCTTGTCACTCTCCTTGTCAAGTTCTGGCTCAAAATTAGAACATGCATCGGATTCTGAAGCTTTCAGCTTGGCCACTAATGTCTACTTGGCACAACACTCATTTGTATTGTCAGTGAGGCTCTTATGGAACTGACACCACTTTCATGTGTCCTTCTTTGTCTTCGTGGTGCCATTAATTTCTTGTGGCTCTTATGGGTTTTCATGGGTTGCTCCACCTTAGTTTTGTCCTTTGTTCTGCGGTTTGAGGGCACTCTTGCCTTGCTTCTGATTCACAGATCCAAAGTCATGTTTCTTTTGTTTAAACTTTTTTTCAATATTGGTAGCATATCGGTATGTTGCACCAAGTGAGGATATGTCCAAGAACTTCATTTCTTCGTGAATGTATTTATGAAAACAACCACAGTACTTGAGAACTAGATGTCACTCAGAGTCTTTGACATTGAACTGTATGCATAGAGTATGAAAAATATTTGTGAGCTCATGCACATCTTGGTCTCTTTATTTCCATAGTGTGGTCCACTGTATTTACTTGTCCCCATAGCTCCCCACAGGGTAATATTGTTCCTAGACAGCGTCTCGGAAAGAGTACCAAGAGGGGTCAGATGTAAATAAAGAGGGTTCCTCGGCCCTTTTTTATAGTTAGTTCCCCACTAGTCCTTGACATTGGGGGAAACCATAAGCCATGCAAAAGTAATATTCTCCTTATCGGAGAAAATATGGACCAAAAAGTAACCTTCCAACAGATTCAATCATTTATCTACAACATCTACATCTATTTGGCCTTCGAATATAGGGATATCAAATTTCACATATACCTTGAATGGGGAAACACCTTTGAAGTGGTTGTTGGATGAATATGCATCTTTGGTGGGAACCCGCCGAAGGATATGGGCAAAGTTTTCCATCATCTTGTTCCTTTTCCGCTCAAGGGCTTCTTCGAGCAATAATTTGATAGGATATCTTCCTCCCTCTTCCTTCTTTTCTTCCGCCATGGGAGGTCTTCAGTGTCGACAAGGACAGTCTTGTAAAGGCTTAACCAATTCAAATCCCAACTCCTTATAACCCGACCTCATTGGGGACATGCACAAAAAAATAGAGAAAGAGCATACCTATATGATACCACTGATCCATATTTATGAAGGAATGAAATGAAATACAGATATAAACATAAACACATAGATACAACAAAAACAAAACTTCAATTCATTAATAACAAAGTAATGAAAATTCTTTACATGCAGAATGGAAATAAACTAGCTTAGGCAATGGTAACTTATCTTTGAGAAGAGATTTGGCATATACATGCCTTCTAAACTATGTTACAATGACTGGCTCGAAGGCCTATTTATTATTGAGAAACAATGGAAAACCCTAAACATCCAAAAACCTAACCGTAGGAGATTAGGCACCAAAATCCTGTGAGCCCTGTTGGGGTAATTTTGTACATCAACTTCCTGGGGTCATAACTTTGGCATTTGATCTCCGTTTAATGTATATGATACCTCATTTGAAATATATGTCTGAGGAGTATAACTTCCAACTATAAACCCCAACTACAAATGATGAGATTTCCCGTTCTCCAAAAAAACGTTTTCTAGGGCCTCAAAATGGCTTTGAAAGTTCAAGACCCGAAAAATTGCCAAAAATAGTAAACTATGCTACAATTAAGGAAACTAAAACAAACAATGGCAGGGGTCCAAGTGGAATTGGTGGGTGGCCACAAATATCCACTTAGATTAGGAGTTCTAGGCTTTAGAACAAGGTCTTCAAATTTCAATTTAGGAAGGGTTTTGTTCAATCCAGGTTGACGAAGATTCCCATCTTGTAATCAACTATGCATAGAAACTATTCTTTGGTCAACCTCTACGAAAGACAACAAAGAGTTGGTGACTTGAAAGTTTGATAGGAAACATCCATGAGTTGACCAGGAAGATAGAGTATGTCATCGTTCACCATATCAAGGGATCAAACAATAAGCTGGGGGACTTCATGGCCAACCTGGAGTGCCAAAGTTGAGAAGTTGACATTGATACATGTTGGCCCATTCCCTTGCAGTCCAGCTAGGTAGAGCCCCTTCAATCTCTGTTGAATGTTGACATGGAGTCCCTGATGGGGGTGTGAATGAGGAGGATGCGGGAGCCTCATAGGAAGTTCCCACCACCCCCTTAGCCATGATGAGTAATTAAGAAGATGAGGACAAACCCTGATATTGCATGCAACGACATGAAATGCTTACAATTGGAATTTTCTATTTATTGCAGTCATATGGAGGGTTTAGGATATGTTTTTTGGGGTTCATATGGAGACGAAGATTGGTCCTTGGTCTCCAGTCACATGTATTCTATCTCATATGTCTTAGAGAAGAGTTTGGTGTTGAGAGTTAAGTTTAGAATTGTGGCGGGGAGAGGTGAAGGTACTAACTTGTGAGGGTGGTGGAAGAAACGACGAAGATTCATGGGTATTTTGGTCTATGTATCGCTACTAGGAAATTTGAAGGTTGGTGGGCGGACATTGTTTTTAATTTCCACTTCCTTCATGGAGTCTGAGGTCATTTCCTTTTGTCGCCTAGTTTTTCTAGTCATTTTGTTTATTAGTATTTTTTAGTGTAGTTCTGAGGTCTCATTGTCTTTGTCTTTGGGTCTGGAACACCAACCTTAGGTTATGGTTAAGGGTTGGGGTGGTATGTTTCTTTGCATGCATCTCCTATCTCTGATCCATGGGATTTGGTCAAAGTCTGGGCAAATGCTTATTGCTTGGGTTGTGGTTTTTGGGCATCATCGTGTTAATTTTACAATAAGGTCGGAAAGGTCCCGATGGTTGATGTTTAGGGGTTGTGTTCACTGAATTGGTGATGGGGTTATTGGGTACATTTGGGTCTCTTTCTATATTTAATGGTTTTGGGATTTGACTCCCTTATAGAGGTTGTTGATCTTGTTGTCTCTCTTGATGAAGTCTATGTCGAGTCTAGATATAATCTAAGCTACAAAGATGATATTTTAGGGTGTTGTCTTGGTCTTGTTGCTGATGAGTCTAGTTTATTTTCTTTTTTATTTACAAAGAGAGGAATCCATAAAAGTTGTTCAAGGTGTGCCCCTTGGGTTATATCCATGGCGATGAGACATAAAATTTGATGTAGATGGGGGGGTGGGGAGGTGGAAATTCTCCTCAAGGTCAACGAGGATCTAGACTCTTTGCTCACTACTCAACTCCCACCTACTTCAATTTCGTTTTTCCAGAGACTAGGAAAGAAATTCAAAAGTTGGAAACTCAAGCAGGGATTGAAAGACAATCTCATTTGGACTCAAAGATCATTGAGGATATATCAGCATGGGTTCCTGACCCTGGACACACCAGGGGTAGGAAGAAGAAATACCTGAATACAGTGGCCCTGCACTGGCAGATGAAGACACTCTTAGGTCTGGTATTGAAATACAAACAAGTGGAGTAGTAAAATGTCTTCTCCTCCTTGGAAGACACCAAAAGGATACTTAGAAACTAATGTTTCTTCCTAGACAAGATTGACCCGCTTAGTGCATGTGGAAGGCCATATCACTTGTGAATCAGATAGCGGTGGTTTGATGGACCCTCCTCTAATGTGAGGGTCCCTACAACAATCTCCTCTTCGAACAATGATCAGTAACCAAGCTGGAAGACTTATCAATTTGACAAATTATGATTTAGTTTTTGGCCTAGATACAAGGTGTATGTCTATTTTTAAGGTATTGAATACTAGTTGATATTCTCGTTCGTCTTGGCGCAGGTGTATGTTTATTTCTAAGGTCATGAATATTGTTTGTTATTGTTACTTATCCTAGCGTATGTCTTTGTGTCTGGTTTATTTTGGTGCCAATTATGACATGTAAATGGGTTTATTCTGATAATTTTGTTTTGATGGCATCGCTTTATATGGTGGCTTTATGCCTCTCTCACCGACCTAGGCACTCTATGTTTGTATTAGTAAGGTATCATCTATGGCGATTATATGGGTCTTTCATGATAGTTTTATTTGTTGTCAATGTAATGGGTTGGGGGGAATGCTCTTGTCTTTAGCTTGGGTGCACAACTATGTTTGGTTTCCTTGGTATTGGGGTTTACATGCAGGTTTCATAGTTTGAGTCTTGTTTGTCGAAGTGTGTTAAAGAGAAACAAACTCCCAAGGGAGTAGTCCACAAAAATCATGTATCTATGTTTTGTTGAGTAATACAAAAGCCTCAACTTACTAAAAAAAAAACATGTATACATTTGATAGTGGAGTTTTTTACTTAACATGGGAATTGAAATATTTTATCTAAGACCCATATTGATTTTTTTTTTTATCATTGGTAATATTTTTTAAATGCCACATGTTAATTTTATATCAAGAATTGAATGAATTATACATTTCCCTCTTATCGTTTTTATTGAGAACTAGAGCAATTTTTTTAATTTCAATTACTTTTTTTTGGCATTGAAATATTTTATTATAGTCAATAACACACACACATATGAAACTCATCTTGAAATAAATTAGTCTGAATATATATCCAAACTGTTTATTTAAGTTTTTTGAAGTATTTTTAAAAAGTATAAGAATTAGACATTTTGTTCATAATGACATAATGAAAATATAATTTATTTATTTTTAACTTTATGTCCCTCTAAAGTTAATATAAAATTGCATTACTACATATTTATATAGAAATATTTTATTTATGGATGAGAGTGAAAGTGAAATATTTTTATCACATCTAGAACACACCACAGGTATTTATTTATTTGGTTTTTTATTCTTATTCTTATTTTAAAAGAGATAAGTGTCAACTCCAAATTAAGCATGGACATAATCATACATGGCTCTTATATTGAATTGGAGAATATATCTCTCAACACAATTATTAAATATTTATTAATTCATTTAAAAATACTTATAATTTTTTAAAAACAAAATTATATTTAAAAAATTATATTAAGAGTTATTTTTTAATTATTAAGAATTAAATATACAAATAGTAAAACCTTTTCATGTTAGCATTCATTTTTTTTATATTAATATATGGAATAATTTTTTATTTTATATATATTAAAAATAATATTTTTAACTAATTATTAAATATTTTATTTAGAAATATATTTTTATTTATTATATTGAAACGCGAAACGCATAGTCATTAAACATAAAATTGATCTAACGCACTTAAAATAATATTTTATATGGTTTAAGGCAGTTTTTGATAATTAAAGAAATAGATATTTTTTATAATTAAATAAAAAGAGTAAAGTAGATTGGTAATTATTCTATATTTAATATTTAAATTAATTTGAATGTATGTTTATTTATTTATTAGGTTGATAAATGTGGCTCTCTTGAAAAGAAGAAAGAAATAATATGTATATTTTAGTTAGATATTATGGTTAAATTTATTAGGTTATCTATATTTTATTAGTAGGGATTTGTGATTTATAAATAAAATTAGATTTATATCAATCTTATTTCCATAATTTTCTTTTTGGCTTGTATTGGTATTTTAAGTTTATTAACAGCTACCAACCATATAACTAAACTAGTTAATAAAATGATTAGTGAAAATGTTATCGAATTTGTAATTATAGTGAAAATGTTGCCAAATTTGTAATTATAAGCGAAATGAAAAATCTTACACTCTCCAACCAAAAAATAATATATTAATATATTCGTAAATGAAATTAATATTTGATATAATTATTTAAATAGTTTAAATAATTTAAAGGAAAATCACCATTTGGAAAAAAAATATTTTAAATGTTTTAAATATTTATAAAAAGCTCCCTTACTCATAAGGTTTGCTGTGGTCCTAATGATGGATGGAATCATCATATGAAATGGTGGATATATCACACATATTCTAACAATATTTAGATGTTTTAATAAAATAAAATAAAAACTTATTTTATTAAAAAAAATATAACTATAATAAAAAAAATTATATTTGCCAAAAGCTTTTTATTTCAATTTAAGGTGGATGAGGATTTGTTAATTTTTTATTTTATTTTTTTAATTGATGGCCTAGTTTAATTCTCAAGGGAATATGTGGAGCATATGCTTAGTCTTAATGCATATCTATTAAATAGTTTGTTAGGTTGCTTTGGCTCCCCCCTTCACTAATTTCTTAGAGATTTGAGATTATTCCAATTCTAATAAGTTCCTCCATGATAAGTTTTTCATTATTATTTATAACATTCATATATATATATATATATAAGCAAATTTTATTTAGCAAAATGGTCCATTACTTTTAATAAATTAAAAAAATTAGATTTGTGCCATGTGGCTCCCCACCCACTAATTTCCTAGGGATCAGAGATTATTCCAATTCTAATAAATTTCTCCATAAATTTTTATTTATGAGTAATCAAGTAAAAGTAAAACATTCTTTATATTGCAATAATTTTTTTATTATATTTATGAAACATTCAATTATATTAACCACATTAATATTTTTAATATAATTATACTAATCCTATAATCCTATAATGATATAAATCATTATATATAAATATTAATCCTATAATTTAACAAATTTAGATTTCATAAAAACTTACCCAAAAAAAATAGTGATAAGAACGAGGATAAAAGTAGGCCAATAACAATGAAACATGGTTTTTGAAATCGTACATAAATTGCTCTAAACGGAAAGCATACATGATTGACTCGTTTTTGAATTGCTAAGATAAATCTAATATTTTTAGAACCCATCAGTACATAAATTTATTTCTGCCACGAGTCGAGAAGAAGACACAGAAACTAAAAACGCTCTTTCTATGCATTGACATATTTACAGTCACTGTATATCACACACTATGCAGCCGTGATTTCACCTATCATCTACGGACCTTTCTCACACCTCACGGAACTCATCTCCCATTGTACAAAGCGTCTCTGTATCATGAGTTCTTCTGTATTATACCATATGCCGCGTTCTACACTTGAAAAGCCTGTTACATCTGAGATGAATCCTCAACCAAAAACTAAGGATAGATCTTAACAAAAACCCAAAAATATTCTAGGCGAGGTACTATTTTTAAACATCATGAACATGCCCACTGTAAGAACCTGGGCAAACAACCCTGCCATAAAGGAAATAACGAGACTCAAATCTGGAATCTCTACCCCAGGCTTCATCGTATTTTACAACAGGACATCTCATTGTGTTTTGGGGATCTCACTTTAACTGTCCAACGCACCCAAAAAACATTCTGCCAATCAAATTAGCTGAGATTAGGCCGCGCATGAGTGGTGATCCATGGATGCTCTGCAGCAGAACGAATATTTCCCATCAATGTTCTATGAACCTTACACAACCCAACAACAATTTGTAATGAAGTTGTTAAATTCACGATTAGAAGAAAATGATAGAAAATAATAGAGGGAATATCGAGGACTTGATGTGCGCTCAATCTCCTGGTCACATCTCTGCAGAGCATCCGGCGTATCAAGTCCTTAGCGGAGTGTGATATCGAGAGCCACAGATCACATGGGAAGCGAAGGCGCCCACACAGGACTGCCTCAAATATCTCTTGCGACGTTCTCCCAGAAAAGGGGCAACTCCACTCATAATTATCTACATGGTTACCCCTGTGCTCCACACATCCACTTTCTCACTGTAATCCTTCCCTTCCAACACCTCCGGTGCTACGTAATACGGAGTACAGGCAATTCATTAAATCGATTCTTCCCCTGCATACATTAATCTAAAGGTTTTAACCAGGCATTCATAATCCATGCTAAAAAAATTTCTGACTTCAATGACAGGGGAAGGGGGCTAACATAATTATCATACCTGGAGAGAAAAAGGAGGCCTGCCCAAAGTCTGCGAGCTTGATTTCAGCCAGAGAATTTGAATTATTGGCAAAGAGAATGTTGTCAGGTTTTATATCTCGGTGGGCGATTCCCATGGAGTGGCAGTAACTGATGGCCTCCATGAACTTTTGCAGGATAGTAGCGGCCTCCTCTTCGGAAAAGGGTACTATTTTCTTCTTGCTAACGGTTCTATCGAACAGATCTCCACCTGAGCACATCTCCATTACCAGATGCAGATACTCATCATCCTCATAAACGTCATGAAGTGAAACCACAGTGGAATGCCCTGAGAGATACTGCATGATCTTGATTTCATTGTTGAGGCATTCTCTGTCCACCGAATTGTGCAGATCTGCTTTTGTTATGGTTTTCCAGGCGGCGTGTTGCCTACTTTTCCGATTGAAACATCTCCTGATGACTCTGAATCGGCCTCTGCCGATCACTTCCTCTTGTAACTGATAGTTTTGAAGCAGGGCCTCCGTCATTGTTGTCACTGGTGTGTTCTTGGGTTTTGCTTACTCTGGAAAGATTAAAGATACTAAAGCTGCCCATATTTCCCGCTTAAGTTTAGGACAGGTAAGCCAGGCAACATCCAATATCAAATCATGCTCAACACACCATTGTTTTCGCAGAGGACCGAAGAGTACCTGGGTTTGGCGCTGCAAAGCGGAATGGGTTTGGAGTTACAGAGCGGAATTGCAGAGCGGCGCCGAGTCGAATTTGTGAGCAGCGTGCGGGTCATTTTCTTGATTCGAATTGGAACCGGAAATAAAATTTACACCGCTGCAATTCCAGCTCGTCCCCGATCTGTCAGGGGATGTGAGGTCTCCAGAACTGATCGGTGACATGTCAGAGAATGTGAGGGTAAAATCAGAAATGACAGGGGAGAGTGGCGGAGAAAGAGGATCGCAGAGCTAGGCGAGGGTGGCGGAGGGCGGAGGGATGTCCGGTCGCCGGAGCGAGACGATTTTCTGGCTGGTGACGGAAAACAGGCCATTCTACCGCCTAGGTAGACTACTCCAGATAAAAATGGAGTAAGACACTTTTGGATCAAGGTATTTTTGACCACTAAAATTTGGCGAAAGATATTTCCACCTTTATTGATCCATTAATACTCTAGTTTCCACCTTTATTGATCCATTAATGCTCTGGTAAGAGACTCTAAAGACATTCATGGGAGACGGGTTCGGACATCGGCTCCCTCCTCGGCGAACAGATTCTGATTCCATAATGATGGAGATATGCATGATGCCATCATCCATTTCGTTGTTTGTATTGATGCCCCATCATCCATATGGCTGGCCCTTCCCCACCAAACTGAATTGAATCGACTACTACGGTGTCTGATCGGTGACTGTACCATACTTCACATCCACGCCTGCATATTAGTCGCGCTTCCTGTCGTTTGAATTTTAAATTTGTTGTCCCGCCCTGTTTTGAAATCAGTTGTCCCGCCTTTTTATCATATAATTGTTTTGGTGCATGCTCTTTCACCTGGAGTTTCTTTTATCTAAACGTCCCCTGATACCGCTAAACAATATCATGGGCAGCTGCAACTTTGGATGCAGGTTCGAATCAATGCTCGTTGTGCCCGCCTGGTGCCATGTGTGAGATTTTTCATTAGCAATATCATCGAAGAGCACCGTCATGTAGAGCAGTGTAGGGAAACCGCTGATCAATCTGATTTTGTTGATGTTCTACCGTTGTTACATGGAGAAAATACGGTGGATGAGGATGATATGATCGGTTTTCTCTGGGTCAGTGTTCTCACACTCTGATCTCACTGGCTTGCTGAAGCCTCAGAACCCTACTCATTCTTGAACCATCTGCCAGCCAGTAGTAGAAGCCCTCTTTTCAATATTTTTTGTTGGTTCTGCTTCTCCTTCTTTGATGATGGAAAGAGAAGGGACGAATTAGAAAATGGGGATGGGGTGGTCTCATCCATGGATTCTGCAGAAATGTAAAACATCTTCACCTCTGATCTATGTTTGTTATTATTATTGATGGACCATATAAAAGCTGCTGGTAATACATATTTTATGTTTATGTGGGTCACAATTCTTTACAATGAAAATCTGCAGCAACAACCTGAAAGTTCTTGTCAAGTGCATGAATATAGGAGAGGGACTTGTCCACAAGTTCGAGCGTCCCCCTCAATTACAGGACATTATGGTGATTAACTTATTTATATAGATGGGATGGAGTTGTGGTTTGATTGGTTTGGAGAAGGCAAGTTGGTTCATTGGAATTTAGAAGGCAGTCAAATTGAATAAAGGAGTAAGTGAGAGACTCCAATGAAACAAAACAAACCATCATAGCGGGGGTTGTCTGTATATGCCGCAGGTTAATGGGTGATTTTTTCTTGCTTCGAAAGTTACGTTGGCGGTGCCGTGGCAAGGATGTTTCACAGTTTTGTATGGAAACATTCATACGTCAACGTTGTAGGAAAAAATTGTAGCTAGTGTGTTAAAAAAACCTTATTATCTTAAAAAAATACAAAGAAACGCGTGAGAGGAGAGATGGGTCGCGTAATAAAACGAATGAAACTTCCTTGTGAAATTCTTGAAACAGAAAGTAATAGTCACATATTTCAATTTGACTCAAATCGGACGAAAGTATTTCTAAAATATTTGGATTTTGAGAAAAAAAGAGTTATATTTGCATACTTAAACTAAATATTTATATTTTTAAAATTATTTGAATTCAATAATTTTTTATATAGTTGTGATGTTATCGAAATTTAACCACTAATTTTTTTTGTTGCTGGTTATCTACATTGTTTTAGTATTTGTTGCACTAAAGTATTAACATTGGTACAAAAACAATTATCTAGGTTGGCTTAGGATAGTTAAGATTGAATGAAAAATTCATTATTTATTTATTTTTTAATAGAATGTTTTTATTAGATGATGTGGTAATTTCTTTTAGACAAAAAATAAAATTAAAATTAAAAACATAAAATCTGAGATTAGTGATGTAAAATCATTATATATTTATTTTACAATAAAATGTTTGTGGTATTTTTTTTAAGTAAAAGATAAAAATAAAATTAAAAACTAAAATTTCAAGTTAGTGATATTAGAGATGAAAATGTTTACTTTATCATGTTGATTTATGTCCCTAATATTTTTATTTACTACTTTGGTGAGCCAAGAATATTTAGCCTTCTTATGTAGCCTAAATGCAACTACCCTATGGTTGCTTTTTTTTTTTTTTAAAGAAGTCTTGTTAAGCAAGAGATGATACATTCATGTTCTTGTAGCTTGATATACATTGAACTAAAGGGAAACATGGTGCAATAAACCACCAAACCAAGAAGCATAGTCATCCAAGTAAGGAGAAATGAGATTCCCTTAACCAAAGGTTGTTATCAACTAATCTAATTCCAAGAAGAGAAAAATACTCCATGAGATATATCCCTCTTAGTTGATTTAATGCTCAAAGGTACTAGTAGCAAATCCCACCAATGTGATGAAGATCACAATGTGGAACCTCATATAATATGGGGTGCAATAGACCTTACAACTTGGTTAGCATCCCCCAAAAATGTGTAGTAGTTTCAAATATACCATAATTCCCTTCACAAATCGGTCTTAGGTTATATACCCTACATATTATACCATTGCCACATGGTAGCATGTATATCCATATGTTTTATTAGTCATGGTGCAGAGTTTTACTAATGAAGTTAAAGAGACTAACATAGTTGTATAATAGGAATATCATACACTAATGGTAAGTAATATAAAATAAGAGATGAGTGAACAGTTGGTACTCAACTTTAACAAACAAAGTGACCTAGAAAATGAGGCTACACCTAAAGGCCAATAGGTGGCTAAGGGCCTACTTTCTTTGCCTTTAGTTGCACATTATTCAAAATAGCATTGGAAGTAGAAGCTCCATGGAGATGACCATTATTAGCATGTCTCACCACAATTTCTAGATGTTACCGAGGGATACCTTCAACAAATTCCATTTTGTAAGCCTTTTTGTAGAAAAAGGTCAACTTTCTTCTCTAAACTTTGAAGTTTGTGCAAGAGAGATGAGTGAGAGCCACCTTGTTCCTCTAATACACAAAAAATGAATAATTTGTTAATATAGTAAGGTTTCATGAGCTTGGCAATGTTGGTCTCTCTTATGTGAGAGAACTTAGGGTCATAAACCCATTCTTTGAATTCCATTTCAATATATCCCTTGCATATCTACTACCTTTTTCTATTGAATTCTCAATTCCATGTCTTGAACTTCCTATTTGATATGTTTAGTTGTAGCTGCTACAATCCCCCTTCCTAAATGTTTTCCTATGCCTTGATTTTGGCCTCCCTCTTGTTTATAAGAAATTATCTTTCATTGTCGTTAAGTATTCCCTTTGTTTGTCTGAGTGTTATAAAGAATTATCCCCCCTCCTAAATGTTTTCCTATGCCTTGATTTTGGCCTCCCTCTTGTTTATAAGAAATTATCTTTCATTGTCATTAAGTATTCCCTTTGTTTGTCTAAGTGTTATAAAGAATTATCCTTACATGCAGTGCTTTTGATGACTTGATTATGTTATCTTGATGATGAACAAGTTTTATAGGTGACAACCAAGCAAATTTCAAACAAAATCCATTCCCTACCATAATCTTGCACCAACTGTTGATCTTCCCTCTAGAAACTGTGCAACTTTTTGTCACTGGAAACTACGCTAGGGCTTGAGGATCAAAACTACACAATTTTGAAGACAAGCAGTCACTGAGAACAGAAACTGTGCTAGCCCTCTTTCACAATCAAGACTACGTAATCCACTGAGACAGTGAACTGTGCAATCCCTTGTTGTTGGGAATTTTGCAATTCCTTTTTCCAGTGTGACTGCGCAGTTTCTCAGATCAAGCCAATGTTCATCCATAGATAATAGGGAGTCCAACATTAATGTTTTACAAGTGGCACAAAGTTGTTATTTTCTTATCTCAAGACAAGTGTGCTTTCTCCTTGATTTTAGGCATGCAAGTCATAAACCCTAAACTAACCCCGTGGGGGCTAGATCTATATAATAGACACTCTTAGAGCTTATTTGTACACTCGAGATTGGAGGCCTTGCCTTCCCAACAAGATCAAGGAGCTTTTGAATCAGTTTGCTATGCTTTTCTATGTAAGATTTGCATGTGTCACTTTTCGCTGCTTTCTTTGTTGCTTTTGTTGATTTTTATTTTATAAGTGTTATTTCTCCCATTTATTTTCATGATAATTGTCGTTTCTATTGTTATTAGCTTTTATAAGTGTTTTTTCATTCCATCATTTAGTTTTTACAAGTGTCGCATCGCCTTCTTGATTTTTCCTACCAATAGTTGTCGTTGTTGGGCCCTTTTGTGCATGCATGTTTTTCCTTTTGCATGATCATTTCTGGCCCATGCTATTGATTAGTCTAACTCACCTTAAGGCTGATCTATAATTTGTTCTTCCTTAACATCTATATCTTGAAGTTTTTCTCTCTCCTTCCTGGGAAGAACTACGCAATTCTTGAGCAATTGTTTCCCCTTCCGACTGCGTGTTTCACATCTTCAAGGCTCAAGCATCATCCTTGGCTTCTAAGGATGCACAATAAGTAGTCATTGGCTTTCCCAAATACGGAATGTGCAGTGTTAGGCTTCAATCCTCAACCTTGGCCTCTAATATTGTACAATGTGCAGTCTCTTCCCTCAACTGCCCAGCTGAGACCTTAAGCTCCACCCTTGTCTACTGAGACTGTATAGTGCATGGTTCAAGAGCCTAGTCTACTTCTCTGAACCCAAAAACTATGCAATCCTTCTTTCTAGTGAGAGTGTTGTTGCTTTAATCTTGATGAATGAACTGATCTTCTTGATTTAGTTTGTTCTTTCCATGAGTGCATCTTTTGATACAGGTTCTATAGGTTTTGATCTCATCTCTCTCTCATTAGTTGTCATCATCATGCCTTCAAAGAGATCATCCTCAAATGAAACTACGTAGCGCAACACTGGTAAATTAGTTGAGAGCACTAAAGCTATCATGCTTATTATATCTGACACTTAATTCTTCATTGAAAAGGATTCAAGTATCACATGGAATATAGTCAAGGATGCATTCATAGCTACCAATTTCAAAGTAGATCTAGAGGACAAACAGGTGTACATAAGCGTATATAAGTTAGGTTTTCATAGAGTTGCTTTCAGGTTCCCAATTTCCCCTTATGTAGATATCATCAAGTGGATCCTGTCACACTTGGATACAAAGACCATGAATCTTAGTAGCATTAGCAGACAACAACTTGCTTCATATTTGGCCCATGATATTCACCTCATGTATCACCTTCTTAAGCCAGAGGCATACATGGATTCACATTTTTATGCAGTTACTAGTTAATACATGAAAACCAAAGATGTTATCAAAACTTGGGTGAAAGAGACATCTAAATTTTACCAAACACCCAATAATATATAGAAGACTAGATCTGTTAGAAAGGTGTTCTAGTAATTGTATTATGTTGTCAGATATATGGTCAGAAGAATACTGAAACCTACCCTAGAGGTTGGGTTTACATGTTGCATTTAATTATTAATGAGGGTGTTGACGATGCTAGACCTACCAACATGTCAGGGGATCTCCCTAGTAAGAAGTCCCAACTAGACCTCTGACCGTTTGGTGCAGGAGTCCCAGTTGTGGATAGTATGGTATTGCCTTGACTGCGGTTGCGCGCAGAGGGAAGTAGCCCCTTAGAATCATGTGATAGCACGCAACTTGAAAGGGAACACACGAGCAAAAAGACATCATGAGGTGGAAAGCACGATAACCGACGATCCAAAGTGATGGATTATATCAACAACATGCTTCGATAAGATTCATACAAAAACATACAGAATAGTCCATACATACATGCATAAATTACAACTACATGCGTCATTAAAGTAACCAGGATAGCCAAAATACAATAACAACATATGCATGAAACGTGTTGTCTCTATTATATTAAAAGAGTGAAAGATCCAATCATGTATACAATTGTTACAACCACTAGCCCTGATAGCGGGACATTACAGTCGCTACCACCTGCTCCTCCAAAGAGATGTACTAGCTCTGCATTGTGGAGAAGCCAAGGCTCGTTATAATACACTCCAAGATTTCTCTAAATTATCCTTATGAAAGCTTGGCTCCCAAAATCCTGTACAATGATTTATGAGGTTCTATAAATAGCAAAGGGTGGGGTGACCCTTGACATTCCCCTTTCTGACTTTTCACCTACCCTCATGGCTCTTCAACTTACACATGACTGTTACATTCTACTATTGACACTTGGTCTTTCACTTTTACAACATGTTTACATTACAATCTGCACATGTACCCATGTCAGACAAAATAGGCTTGAGTAAGCCATGTAAGACATCATTCAGACTCAGAGAGTTGTGGGAAGCCGAACTCTTCGACATCCTCTCGATGATTGATGGTGGCGAACTAATGCCAAGCTTGGTAGTCTGTTATAGTGTTTGCGTATCCTGTGACATCCTTTTCAAAGCAAACTCTTGCCTCCGTTGCATCCGGGTACATTGATTTGGCACCTCTTTCCAAATCGTTGGATAACATGTGCATCATGGCCTTGAGTGCAGCCGGACAAGCAACATATTGGTGCATAGTGTCCATGCTCATCTGTAAGACTATGCTGGTGGCTATGTGCATCAACTGATCAAAGTAAATGTCTAGCTCTAGTCAGACTTGGTTATTTGACTTCACCTCAGTGTCTGTGCCAATGGATGGGATCGCATTCATGTGCACAATGACATCCATGCTCTTGAAAACTCGCGCATGTGAAGCCTGTAAACTGGTGATGAGTTGTGGGAGTTCCTCATAGTTCCGGATCTTACTCTGGATGTGCGCCTTCAACTCTACCACCTTTGGCTTCATCATATTTGGCAATTGCAATGGGGCTCCCTTGTACCTCATCGTCCATATTTGCATGTGATTGACAACAATGTGTAAATATGACAAGATGCGCTCTCTCCTAGCACAGTGTTGCTGCCAACAATTAAGATGGATAACTGACTTTTGCACCGTAACGAACCTGAAGTACAACCTCCACATCATTGTCTCAAGAGACAATACTTCATCTAGCATCTCTCTCCTCAACTCTGCTTTAGCAGATGCTGTAACTTGCTCTTCTCCCTACTTGGCCACTTGTAACTCCTTAGCCATGCAGTCGTTCTCAGCTATCAAGAATCTAACACTTGAGATGGTGACTTTGGCATATGATTTGGTAGCGTTGGCCAATGTAGCTGGATGTTTGCGCACATCGAAAACGATCAATCGTTCTTCAAACTGCGTAGGAGATACATGGACATCCGGAGCGGGTACTCTGTTTGAGTGCACAAATTTGTGTTGTGATTTGTCAAAAGATATGTTATCCACATCTAATTTTGGATTTTCCTAAAGGATTTTATTGTCTCCTTGACCGCTTAGGACTTTCTCTACTTCCGGATCTACAGAAGCCAGTGAGGTGACCTCTTGGTTCTGAGGCATGAGGTTAATGTATTGATCTATCTCAGGGTGAACCATATCTATGTCCATCTACTCCAGCATATGTTCAATCTCTTGAGCGAAGTCCTACTCTTGTGACTGCTCACCATGTCTGTTATGTGCCAGTTGTTCGAATGAATCAATAACCTATATAGACACAGTTTCATCAATGTTTGCATGTTGTGCCTCTTGTTATTCCTATTCCTACTACACTTCCTTCTCTCTTATGTGTAACTCTTGTTCTTCCCTGAGTTGTTGCTTCAACTCTAGCAACTACTTTTATGCTTCCTCCAACTTCTACTTCTCTATTTGCCTTTACACAATCCTCCTATCACGTCGTTGCCTCTTCACCTCAATCTCCAAATTTGCTTTCAACACAGGTGGATTTTCCTTGAACTTGCAACTTTGCTCTGCCTCTACGCTGTCAGCAACCTTCCTCTTGCCTTTGTCAAGCACAGGTATGTTGCCCTCTTCTGTTGAAGATGATGTTGCTCTCTGAGATGCTGGTTCCTTCTGCACTGCTAACCACTCTACAACTACTCTGACTAGTTCATTGAGCCTTCAGAAATGATAGCAATATCTCCATGGGTCTTCCTGAGGCCAATGAAACACCCCGTGGATCCAAGGATGATACATTCTCGCACAATGTTCCTTCACTAAGAAATCAGGTCATATGGATTGATACTTCTGGTGCCAAAGGTGAACCTCTTGAATTCCTCCATCTCGGCCTCAGCATGCTTGAGATTCTGGATCTCATACAACTTGATCCACAAAGGAAGAGCGAGACAAGGTGCCTTCTTCTTACTGTGCAGTCTTGCTGAAAACCCTTGTCAAGATGTGATATGCAACCTCTTGCATGAACGACTTGTCCATGGCAAACTTTGGTAAAACATGTGGAGCCTTCTCCACATTGAACATCTGGATGAAGGTGCCAAGAGGCGAGGCATACCAATCTACTATGTCGATCAATGCCTCCATCATTGCCTGCGACATGCAAGGGTGATCTTGCTCAAAGATCATTCTGTATACCGGAGTGACAAAGTGGTATGATAGTTGTATGATAACTCCATGGAAGTTGCATTTGGAGAACAATATGCAATAGGTGTGTAAAAAGGTTTTTGAAGGTGTTGATGCCCAACCCAAGCCTGGGAACTATTGATAGGCAAAAACTACATCAAGTATGTAAGCGAATATGAAAATATTTGCTTGTTGTCCCTTGGGTGGATGCTAGGCATCTGTCACTTGTTCCTTCAGTTAGAGAGCCAACATGTTGGACCAGTTGAAAGGCCTTCCTTCATTCGCCAGCTGATCCAACACAATCACCCAACTCTAAGAGAATGTTTCTGCACTCTCTTAGTCATATAAGAAGCATGCGAAGATAACCAAGAGTTGATAGGCCTTATCTTGTACAATTGGTTGGGTGTTTCCCTAAACTTAGATGGCTCTTTCACCCATCTCTTCAATATGTCTCTTGGGTTTGCACTACTACTGGGTTTGGTGAAGGGTTTATCCATCATGATCACCAGATGCGGTGAGTGATACATCGCTTGAAAGTCCTTTGCCCTGATGGTAGCCAGTTTAGTTCCACTAACACTGCTCAATGCCATTGTCTCTAGATTGGTATGCGGGACAATCCAGTGGATCATGTCCGCGCATGGAAATGCAGGATACCTACATGCAATCCAGTACAATTTGAATATTTTTCCATGAATATAAGTTATATCTTCTTGCAATGATTGAATTCTCCTTCAACGTTGCTGGAAGCAAATTTTATGATCCTTGTTTCATGCCAAACGTGCAGTATGTTCCTCTAAATATTCTTTGTTGTTCATGTCCACCAATTTGTCAATCAAATAACAAGTGAAGTGTCAACTCAGGAAAAAATACTCCAAGATACAAATACTGTAGATTTTGGTGTTCAATCTTTCACAACAGGCAAGGGGTAAAACTATTATCATAATATGATCTCTGCTAAAATACCGGCCTATACCCATCCTAACTATGGAGTTTTCTACGCTCTAATGATATTGAATTTAGTATGAATCGTTGTGGGAATTCATAGAAATTTGGAGCTTAATCATTGTGTTGAGGTTCTTGTGGTTTTTTTAAGGGATTGTGTTTGGTAATGGATAATATGTGGTTGCATGAGATGGAACCAAGATTGAAGATTTGCACTAGAATGAGCCTTGTTGTTATTTGTTTTTGTATAAATCTAAAGGTTCTTATATGTTTTCCTAGCCACAATAGTATGAGATTTTGTGTAAATGATTATGAGAATTCATGATATTTAAGATTTATTGAATATTTGAATATTTCATTTCATTTTGAAGGATTTTCTGATCAAGTCCTAAATCAATTGAGTTTTACGTGGTTATGTGATATATTGAGGAGTATTTATATTGATCCAAACATGGGGTTTAATTCATCGGTAGACCACCTTGACATGCTCCCAGATTCACTTTTGCTGCTTATATTCAATAAATTTGGTGATATTAAGACCTTGGGACAATGCTATGTAGTTTCAAAGAGGTTTTCTAGTATAGTCCCCCAAGTGCAGATTGTGGTATTTAAGGTGGACTATGTTATATCCAGTGAAGAAACCAACCTTAACAATAGTGGTAAAAATAGGGGGATACGAAGCTATTTGATGAGAATCATGAGGGGTACTAGGTAGCATCGTTAGGTCATGGCAGAGATTGCAACATGTTTTGGGCCCAAATAAATCCATGGTTGCAGAGGTTTCCCATCATTCTCTCGGTGAGGTTTTAAAAAATTTCAAGGAAGTGTAGAATCTAAGGATTGAATTGTGTGGAGGGGAATTCAAAATTGTTTAATCAACACAGAAATAAGAAGATTGTTGGTGTCATGCTGTGATCTCGGCTTAAGGAGTAGACAACCGTCATCCATGAGTCTCCTATATGGAAGTTGCGCATATACTGTAGATTCACATATAACAAATACATGCATATACGGAAGATATACACATATAAGAAAGTTACACATATACAGAAGATATGTGCATATACAAAAGATGCACATATATGGAAGTTATATATATTAAAGTTTCACATACATAAAGGTTATGTGTATATACGGAAGTTGCACATATCCATGGAAGATATGTGCATATAGAAAAGTTTTGCATATACAAAAGATATGCACATATCTTTCGTATATGCACAATTTCTGTATATGTAAAATTTCCACATATGGAAATTGCACATGTACTGTAGATGTACATACATAAAAGATGTATATATATGGAAGAGATTCACATATAAGAAAGTTACGCATGTATGGAAGATACGTATATGCACAATTTTTGTATATGGAAGTTGCTCATATACGGTAGATGCAAATATATAAAAAACGTGCATATACGGAAAATATGGATATTTAAGAAATTTATGCATATACGGAATATATGTGCATAAACGGAAGTTGCGCATGTACGGTATATGCACATATATAAAAGATGGACATATATGAAAAATATGCGTATATATTGCGTATATGCACAATTTCTGTATATGAAATTTGCGTATATACTGTAGATGCACATACATAAAAGACGTGCATATACAGAAGATATGTACATATAAGAAAGCTATGTATATATGGAAGATATGCACATATCTTCCGTATATGCACAATTTCAATATATACACAACTTCTGTATATGGAATTTGCGCATATACGAAATTTATGTATAGACGAAAGATATGTACATATCTTCCGTATATGCACAATTTTCATATATGTGCAATTTATGTATATGGAATTTGCGCATATACGATGAAGATACATAAACAACGTGCATATACGGAAGATATGCACATATAAGAAACTTAGGGATATACGAAAGATATGCGCATATCTTTCGTATATGCACAATTTTCGTATCTGCGCAATTTCTGTATATGAAAATTGCGCATATACGGAAATTGTGCATATACGGAAGATATATGCATATCTTCCATATATACATAACTTTTTTATATGTGCACATTTCTGTATACGTGCAATTTCTGTATATGGAAGTTGTGCATACACTGTAGATTCACATATATAAAAAACATGCATATACGAAAAATATACACATATAAGAAAATTACGCATATATGGAAGATATGTGCATATATGGAAATTATGTGTATATATGGAATTTTATATACACATAAATTTCGTATATGCACATATCTTTCGTATAAGAAAGTTATGCATATACGGAAGATATGTGCATATACGGAAGTTATGTGTAGATTCACATATATAAAACACATGCATATACGGAAGATATACACATATAAGAAAGTTACGCATATATGGAAGATATGCAGTATATACGGAAGATATGTGCATATACGGAAGTTACACCTATATATGTGCATAGACTCCATTTTATATACACATAACTTCTGTATATGCACATATCTTCCTTGTATGCGTAACTTTCCTATATGTGTATATCTTCCATATATGCATGTCTTTTATATATGTGAATCTATAGTATATGCTTAACTTCCATATATAGAAATTGCACGTATACAGAAATGTGCACGTATAAGAGAGCTATGTATATACGGAAAATATGCATATATCTTCCGTATATGCACAATTTTCATTTACAGAAATTGCGCATATACGAAAAATATGCGCATATTTTCGGTATATTCCTAATTTTCTTATATGTGCATATTTTCCGTATATACACGTTGTTTATGTATCTTCATCGTATATGCGCAAATTCCATATACATAAATTGCACATATACGGAAATTGTGCATATACGGAAGATATGTGCATATCTTTCGTCTATACATAAATTTTGTATATGCGCAAATTCCATATACAGAAGTTGCATATATATTGAAATTGTGCATATACGGAAGATATGTACATATCTTCCGTATATACATAACTTTCTTATATGTGCATATCTTCCGTATATGCACGTCTTTTATGTATGTACATCTACAGTATATATGCAAATTCCATATACAGAAATTGTGCATATACGCAATATATACGCATATTTTTCGTATATGTCCATCTTTTTTATATGTGCATCTACCGTATATGTGCATATCTTCCGTATATGCGTAAGTTTCTTATATGTGTATATACGGAAGTTATATGTATATAAAATGCAGTTTATACATAATCTTCCGTATATGCACATATCTTCCGTATAAGAAAGTTACGCATATACGGAAGATACGTGTTTATACGGAAGTTATGTATATAAACTACATTTTATATACACATAACTTCCGTATGTGCATATACAGAAGTTATTTGTAGATTCACATATATAAAAGACATGCATATATGGAAGATATACACATATAAGAAAGTTACGCATATATGGAAGATATGTGTATATACAGAAGTTATGTGTATATCCGTATATATGGAAGTTATGTGTATATAAAATGCAGTCTATGCATATACGGAAGATATGTGCATATACGAAAGTTACGCCTATATATGTGCATAGGCTGCATTTTATACACATAACTTTCATATACGCACATATCTTCCGCATATGCGTAACTTTCTTATATGTGTATATCTTTCGTATATGCATGTCTTTTATATATGTGAATTTACATTGTATGCGCAACTTCCATATACAGAAATTGCACGTATACGGAAATGTGCATATATAAGAAAGTTATGTATCTACAAAAGATATGCTAATATCTTCCGTATATGCACAATTTCCATATATGCGCAATTTTCATATACAAAAATTGTACAGATACAGAAATTGTGTATATACGAAAGATATGCGCATATCTTTGGTATATCCCTAACTTTCTTATATGTGCATACCTTCCGTATATGTATGTTGTTTATGTATCTTCATCGTATATGCGCAAATTTCATATACATAAATTACACATTTACAGAAATTGTGCATATACGGAAGATATGTGCATATCTTTTTTCTATACATAAATTTCGTATATGCGCAAATTCCATATAGAGAAGTTGCGTATATATTGAAATTGTGTATATACAGAAGATATGTGGATATCTTTCGTATATACATAAATTTCTTATATATACATATATTCCGTATATGCACGTCTTTTATGTATGTGCATCTACAGTATATACGCAAATTCCATATACAGAAATTGTGCATATACGCAATATATGCACATATTTTTCATATATGTCCATATTTTGTATACGTGCATCTACCGTATATGCGCAACTTCCATATATGCGTAACTTTCTTATATGTGTATGTACGGAAGTTATGTGTATATAAAATGCATTCTATGCATAATCTTCCGTATATGCACATATCTTCCGTATAAGAAAGTTACGCATATACGAAAGATATGTGCATATACAGAAGTTACGCTTGTATACGGAAGTTATGTGTATAGACTGAATTTTATATACACATAACTTTTGTATATACACATAATTTCCGTATATTCATATACGAAAGTTATGTGTAGATTCACATATATAAAAGACATGCATATACGGAAGATATAAACATATAAGAAAGTTACACATATATGGAAGATATGTGTATATACAGAAGTTATGTGTATATGCAGTATATACGGAAGTTATGTGTATATAAAATGCAGTCTATGCATATACGGAAGATATGTGCATATACGGAAGTTACGCCTATATATGTGAATAGAATGCATTTTATATACACATAACTTCCGTATATATACATATCTTCTGTATATGCGTAACTTTCTTATATGTGTATATCTTCTGTATATGAATGTATTTTATATATGTGAATCTACAGTATATGTCGTAGGCAATGATGGAGGCATTGATCGACATAGTAGATTGGTATGCTTCACCTCTTGGCACCTTTATCCAGATGTTCAACGCGGAGAAGGCTCCGCATGTTTTATTGAAGTTTTCCATGGATAAGCTGGTCATGCAAGAGGTTGCATATCACATCTTAACAAGGGGTTTCACACACGAAGAAGAAGGCACCTTGTCCCACTCTTCCTTTTCGGATCAAGTTGTATGAGATCTAGAATCTCAAGCATGCTGAGGCCAAGACAGAGGAATTCAAGAGGTTCACCTTCGGCACCAGAAGTATCAATCCATATGACCTGCTTTCTTAGTGAAGGAACATTGTGTGAGAATGTATCATCCTTGGATCCACGGGGTGTTTCATTGGCCTAAGGAAGACCCATGGAGATATTGCTATCATTTCTGAAGGCTCAATGAACGAGTCAGAGTAATTGTAGAGTGGTTAGCAGTGCAGAAGGAACCAACATCTTAGAGAGCAACATCATCATCAACAGAAGAAGGCAACATACCTGTGCTTGACAAAGGCAAGAGGAAGGTTGCTCGCAGCATATAGGTAGAGAAAAGTTGCAAGTTCAAGGAAAATCCACCTGTGTTGAAAGCAACTTTGGAGATTGAGGTGAAGAGGTGACAACATGATAGGAGGATTGCATAAAGGAAAGTAGAGAAGTAGACGTTGGAGGAAGCATAAAAATAGTTGCTAGAATTGAAGCAACAACTCAGGGAAGAACAAGAGTTACACATAAGAGAGAAGGAAGTGCAGTAGGAATAGGAACAACAAGAGGCACAACATGCAAAAATTGATGAAATAGTGTTTATATAGGTTATTGATTCATTCGAACAAATGGCACATAGCAAACATGGTGAGCAGTCGCAAGAGTAGGACTTTTCTCAAGAGATTGAACAGATGCTGGAGTAGACGGACATAGATATGGTTTAGCCTGAGTTAGATCAGTACATTGACCTCATGCCTCAGAACCAAGAGGTCACCTCACTGGCTTCCCTAGATCCGGAAGTAGAGAAATTCCTAAGCGATCAAGGAGACACTAAAATCCTTGAGGAAAATCCGGAATCAGATGTGCATAACATATCTTTTGACAAATCACAAAAAAATTTGTGCATTCAGACAGAGTACCCACTCCGGATGTCCATGTATCTCCTACGCAGTTTGAAGAACGAGTGATCATTTTCGATGTGCACAAACATCCAGCTGCATTGGCCAACGCTACCAAATCATATGCCAAAGTCACTAGCTCAAGTGTTAGATTCTTGATAGCTGAGAACGACTGCATGTCTAAGGAGCTACAAGTGGCCAAGTAGGGAGAAGAGTAAGTTACATCATCCGCTAGAGTAGAGTTGAGGAGAGAGATGCTAGATGAAGTATCGTCTCTCGAGACAGTGATGTGGAGGTTGTACTTCAGGTTCGTCACAGTGCAAAAGTCAGTTATCCATCTTAACTGTTGGCAATAGCACTGTGCTAGGAGAGAGTGCATCTTGTCATATTTACACACTATTGTCGATCACATGCAAATATGGACAATGAAGTACAAGGGAGTCCCATTGCAATTGCCAAATATGATGAAGCCAAAGGTGGTAGAGTTGAAGGCACGCATCCAGAGTCAGATCCGAAACTATGAGGAACTCCTAAAACTCATCACCAGTTTACAAGCTCGACATGCGCGAGTGTTCAGGAGTATGGATGTCATTGTGCACATGCATGTGATCCCATCGATTGGCACAGACACTGAGGTGAAGTCAAAGAACCAAGTCTGACTAGAGCTAGACATTTACTTTGATCAGTTGATGCACATAGCCGCCAGCATAGTCTTGCAAATGAGAACGGACACTATGCACCAGTACGTTGCTGGTCCGGCTGCACTTAAGGCCATGATGCACATGTTATCCAACGATTTGGATAGAGGTGCCAAATCAGTGTACCTGGATGCAACGGAGACAAGAGTTTGCTTTCAAAAGGATGTCACAGGAGAGTATGAAAACACCATAATAGACTAGCAAGCTTGGCATTAGTTTGCCACCATCCATCATCGAGACGATGTCAAAGAGTTAGTCTTCCCACAACTGTCTGAGTCTGAATGATGTCTTGCATGGCTTCCTCAAGCCTATTTTGTTTGACATGGGTACATGTGCAGATTGTAATGTAAACATGTTGTAAAAGTGAAAGACGAAGTGTTAATAGTAGAATGTAACAGTCATGTGTAAGTTGAAGAGACATGAGGGTAGGTGAAGAGTCAGAAAGGGGAATGTCAAGGCTCACCCCACCCTTTGCTATTTATAGAACCTCATAACTCATTGTACAGGATTTTGGGAGCCAAGTTTTCCTAGGGATAACTTAGAGAAATATTGGAGTGTATTGTAACGAGCCTTGGCTTCTCCACAATGCAGAGCTAGTACATCTCTTTGGAGGAGCGGGTGGTAGTGACTGTAATGTTCCGCTATCAGGGATAGTGGTTGTAGCAATTGTATGTATGATTGGATCTTTCACTCTTATAATATAATAGAGCCAACACGTTTCACGCATATGTTGTTATTGTAGTTTGGCTATCCTGGTTACTTTAATGATGTATGTAGTTGTAATTTATGCATGTATGTATTGACTATTCCGTATGTGTTTGTATGAATCTTATCGAAGCGTGTTGTTGATATAATCCATCACTTTGGATCGTCAGTTATCGTGCTTTCCATCTCGTGATGTCTTTCTTCTCGTGTGTTCCCTTTCAAGTTGCGTGTTATCACATGATTCTAAGGGGCTACTTCCCTCTGCACGCAACCGCAACCAAGGTGATACCATACTATCCACAACTGGGACTCCTGCTCCAAATGGTCGGAGGTCTAGTTGGGACTTCTTACTAGGGAGATCCCCTGACATGTTGGCAGGTCCAACACTGTCAACACCCTCATTAATAATCAAATGCAACATGTAAACCCAACCTCCAGGGTAGGTTTCAGTATTCTTCTGACCATATATCTGATAACATAATACAATTACTGGAACACCTTTCTAAGAGATCTAGTCTTGTATATATTATTGGGTGTCTGGTAAAATTTAGATATCTCTTTCACCCAAGTTTTGATAACATCTTTGGTTCTCAAGTGTTAACTAACAACTGCATAAAAATGTGAATCCATGTATGCCTCTGGCTTAGGCAAGTGATACATGAGGTGAATATCATGGGCCAAATATGAAGCAAGTCATTGTCTGCTAACGCTACTAAGGGTCATGGTCTTTGTATCCAAGTGTGACAGGATCCACTTGATGATATCTACATAAGGGGAAATTGGGAACCTGACAACAACTCTATGAAAACCTAACTTATATATGCTTATGTACACCTGTCTGTCCTCTAGATCTACTTTGAAATTGGTAGCTATGAATGCATCCTTGACTGTATGCCATGTGATACTTGAATCCTTTTCAATGAAGAATTAAGTGTCAGATAGAATAAGCATGGTAGCTTGAGTGCTCTCAACTAATTCACCAATTTTGCACTACGTAGTTTCATTTGAGGATGATCTCTTTGAAGGCATGATGATGACAACTGATGAAAGAGAGATGAGATCAAAACATGTAGAACCTATATCAAAAGATGCACTCATGGAAAGAACAAACTAAATCAAGAAGATCAGTTCATTCATCAAGATTAAAGGAACAACACTCTCACTAGAAAGAAGGATTGCATAATTTCTGGGCTCAGAGAGGTAGACTAGGCTCTTGAACCATGCACTGTACAGTCTCAGTAGACAAGGGTGGAGCTTAAGGTCTCAGCTGGGCAGTTGAGGGAAGAGACTGCACATTGTACAATATTAGAGGCCAAGGTTGAGGATTGAAGCCTAAAACTGCACACTACGTATTTGGGAAAGCCAATGACTACTCATTGTGCATTCTTAGAAGCCAAGGATGATGCTTGAGCCTTGAAGATGTGAAATGCGTAGTTGGAAGGGCAAACAGTTGCTAAGGAATTGCGTAGTTCTTCCTAGGAAGGAGAGAGAAAAACTTCAAGATCTGGATGTTAAGGAAGAACAAAGTATAGATCAGCATTTAGGTGAGTTATACTGATCAATAACATGGGCTAGAAATGATCATGCAAAAGGAAAAACATACATGCACAAAAGGGCCCAACAACGACAACTACTAGTAGGAAAAATCAAGAAGGCGATGCGACACTTGTAAAAACTAAATGATGGAATGAAAAAACACTTATAAAAGCTTATAACAATAGAAACAACAATTATCATGAAAATAAATGGGGGAAATAACACTTATAAAAGAAAAATCAACAAAGAAAGCAGCGAAAAGTGACACATGCAAATCTTACCTAGAAAATCGTAGCAAACTAATTCAAAAGCTCCTTGATCTTGTTGGGAAGGCAAGAGCTCCAATATCGAGTGTACAAATGATATCTAAGAGTGTATGTTATATAGATCTAGCCCCCACGGGGTTAGTTTAGGGTTTATGACGCGCATGCCTAAAATCAAGGAAAAAGCCACACTTGTCTTGAGATAAGAAAATGACAACTTTGTGCCACTTGTAAAACATTAATGTTGGACTCCGTATTATCTAGGGATGAACGTTGGCTTGATCCGGGAAACTGCATAGTCACACTGGAAAAAGGAATTGCAAAATGCCCAACAACAAGGGATTGCACAATTCACTGCCTCAGTGGATTACGTAGTATTGATTGTGAAAGAGGGCTAGCACAGTTTCTGTGCTCAGTGACTGCTTGTCTTCAAAATTGTGTAGTTTTGATCCTTAAGGCCTAGCGTAGTTTCTAGTGACAAAAAGTTGCACAGTTTCTAGAGGGAAGATCAATAGTTGGTGCAAGATTATGGTAGGGAATGGATTTTGTTTGAAATTTGCTTAGTTGTAGCCTATAAAACTTGTTCATCATCAAGATAACCTAATCAAGTCATCAAAAGCACTGCATGTAAGGATAATTCTTTATAACACTCATACAAACAAAGGGAATACTTAACGACAATGAAAGGTAATTTCTTATAAACAAGAGGGAGGCCAAAATCAAGGCATAGGAAAAAATTTAGGAGGGGGGATTGTAGCAGCTACAACAACATATCGAATAGGAAGTTCAAGACATGGAATTGAGAATTCAATAGAAAAAGGTAGTAGATATGCAAGTGACAGATTGAAATGGAATTCAAAGAATGGGTTTATGACCCTACGTTCTCTCACATAAGAGAGACCAACATTGTCAAGCTCATGAAACCTTACTAGATTAACAAATTATTCATTGTTCGTGTATTAGAGGAACAAGGTGGCTCTCACTCATCTCTCTTGCACAAACTTCAAATTTTAGAGAAAAAAGTTGACCTTTTTCTACAAAAAGTCTTACAAAATGGAATTTGTTGAAGGTATCCCTCGGTAACATCTAGAAACTATGGTGAGACATGCTAATATTGGTCATCTCCATGGAGCTTCTACTTCCAATGCTATTTTGATTAATGTGCAACTAAAGGCAAGGAAATTAGGCCCTTAGCCACCTATTGGCCTTTAAGTGCAGCCTCATTTTCTAGGTCACTTTGTTTGTTAAAGATGAGTACCAACCGTTCACTCATCTCTTATTTTATATTACTTACCATTAGTGTATGATATTCCTATTATACAACTATGTTAGTCTCTTTAAATTCATTAGTAAAACTCTTCACCATGACTAATAAAACGTATGGTTATACATGCTACCATGTGGCAATGGTATAATATGTAGGGTATATAACCTAAGACCGATTTGTGAAGGGAATTATGGTATATTTGAAACTACTACAAATTTTTGGGGGATGCTAACCAAGTTTTAAGGTCTATTGCACCCCATATTGTATGAGGTTCCACATTGTGACCTTCATCACATTGGTGGGATTTGCTACTAGTACCTTTGAGCATTAAATCAACTAAGAGGGATATATCTCATGGAGTATTTTTCTCTTCTTGGAATTAGATTAGTTGATAACAACCTTTGGTTAAGGGAATCTCATTTCTCCTTACTTGGATGATTATGCTTCTTGTTTTGGTGGTTTATTGCACCATGTTTCCCTTTAGTTCAATGTATATCAAGCTACAAGAGCATGAATGTATCATTTGTCGTTTAACAAGACTTCTTTAAAAAAACAAAAAAGCAACCATAGGGTAGTTGCATTTAGGCTACATAAGAATGCTAAGTATTCTGGAATGCATAGTGATTAGTAGTAAAATGAGAGGCTCACCAAAATAGTAAATAAAAATATTAGGGACATAAATCAACATTATAAAGTAAACATTTTCATCTCTAATATCACTAACCTGAAATTTTAGTTTTTAATTTTATTTTTATCTTTTACTTAAAAAATTTACCACAAACATTTTATTGTAAAATAAATATATAATGATTTTACATAACTAACCTCAGATTTTGTGTTTTTAATTTTAATTTTATCTTTACCTAAAAGAAATTACCACATCATCTAATAGAAACATTCTATTAAAAAATAAATAAATAATCATTTTTTCATTGAATCTTAACTATCCTAAGCCAATCTAGATAATTGTTTTTTTACAAATGTTAATACTTAGTGCAACAAATACTAATGAAAAAATTGAAAACAATGCAGATAACCATCAGCAAAAAAATTTAGTGGTTAAATTTCAGTAACATCACAAGTATATAAAAAATTATTGAATTCAAATAATTTTAAAAATAAAAATATTTAGTTTAACTATGAAATATAACTCTTTTTTTCTCAAAATCCAAATATTTTAGAAATACTTTCGTCCGATTTGAGTCAAATTGAAAGATGTGACTATTACTTTCTGTTACAAGAATTTCACAATGAAGTTTCATTCATTTTATTAGGCAACCCATCTCTCCTCTCACGCGTTTCTTTGTATTTTTTTAAGATAATAAAGTTTTTTAAGACACTAGCGACAATTTTTTCCTACAACGTTGACGTATGAATGTTTCCATACAAAACTGTGAAACATCCTTGCCACGGCACCGCCAATGTAACTTTCAAAGCAAGAAAAAATCACCCATTAACATGCGGCATATATAGACAGCCCCTGCTATGATTGTTTGTTTTGTTTCATCAGCGTCTCTCACTTACTCCTTTATTCAATTTGACCGCCTTCTAAATTCCAATGAACCAACTTGCCTTCTCCAAACCAATCAAACCACAACTCCATCCCATCTATATAAATAAGTTAATCACCATAATGTCCTGTAATTGAAGGGGACGCTGGAACTTGTGGACAAGTCCCTCTCCTATATTCATGCACTTGATAAGAACTTTCAGGTTGTTGCTACAGATTTTCATTGTAAATAATTGTGACCCACATAAACATGAAATATGTATTACTAGCAGCTTTTATATGGTCCATCAATAATAATAACAAACATAGATTAGAGGTGAAGACGTTTTACATTACAGAAATGGTTTTCTGCAGAATCCATGGATGAGACCACCCCATCCCCATTTTCTAATTCGTTCCTTCTCTTTCCATCATCAAAGAAGGAGAAGCAGAACCAAAAAAACATATTGAAAGGAGGGCTTCTACTACTGGCGGGTAGATGGTTCAAGAATGAGTAGGGTTCTGAGGCTTGAGGAAGCCAGTGAGATCAGAGTGTGAGAATACTGACCTAGAGAACAACGATCATATCATCCTCATCCACCTTATCTTCTCCATGTAATGACGGTAGAACATCAACAAAATCAGATTGATCAGCGGTTTCCCGACGCTGCTCTACATGACAGTGCTCTTCGATGATATTGCTAATGAAAGATCTCACACATGGCACCAGGCGGGCACAACGAGCATTGATTCGAACCTGCATCCAAAGTTGCAGCTTCCCATGATATTGTTCAGTGGTATCAGGGGACGTTTAGATAAAAGAAACTCCAGATGAAAGAGCATGCATCAAAATAATTATATGATAAAAAGGCAGAACAACTGATTTCAAAATAGGGCGGGACAACAAATTTAAAATTCAAATGACAGGAAGCACGACTAATATGAAAGCATGGATGTGAAGTACAGTACAATCATCGATCTCTCAGACACCGTAGTAGTTAATTCAATTCAGTTTGGTGGGGAAGGGCCAGCCATATGGATGATGGGGCATCAATACAAACAACGAGATGGATGATGGCATCATGTATATCTCCATCACTATGGAATCAGAACTGTTTGCCAGAGAATGGAGCCAATGTCGAACCCGTCTCCCAAGACTTAGAGTCTCTTAAGAGAGCATTAATGGATCAATAGAGGTGGAAATAGCTTTCGCCCTAAAATTGAGTTATCTGTATATTAATAATTTCATATATTAATATATTAGTGTATATATGTAATTTGTTAGGTTTTTGTATTTGCTTAAATTTAACTTTTTAGCTCGTAGAAAATACACAATTTGTTTTTTTTGGGACAATAAATAGGCGTGAGAGTTTTATTAAAAATGATAGTTCTCATTGGTTTAGAATTGTTGCATTTTTGAGGGTTGTGGATTTGAGATTGAAAAGGGAGACTCAATCTAAACCTTTAAGTGAGAACTCTATAATACAAAAAATTATTTTTTTTCCAAATAAATATTTTCCACTATATTAATACTAAACTTCTAAATAATATGATTTCCACCTAGATATTATAAACAGTTATAAATAAAAAGTCTTTCAAATGACCTATACCAATTGATTTGAGTGAGGTTTAGTATTTACAAGGTCTTAGATCCAAACCTCATAGAAAAGGATTGAAAATAAAAGACACTTTTGAAAAATTAAACTTTCCCAAAAATATTCAACTAAACTTGGCAAAATCTTAGTGATACCATTCATAAATAATTCTTCCACCTACTATACAAATTGTGTTGTGCCTAAACTCAATTTTGTTTTAAAAAACAAATATTACCGATAATTAATGTTTTCTATCTTGATATTCCATTCCTTATATAATGTATTTTATAAAATAAAAATCTCATAGAAGAAAAATTGAATTTGATCTAAATTTGTTGTATAATATTGAATTATAAGTTTCTAAATTTTTTATAATATTTTATGACAACCATAAGGCACCTGCAATACTAAAAAATATTGTAGAAAAGTCGTGATAGTGATTAGTTGGTCCTCGTTATCATTAGTATAAAATTTCTCCCATCTAGAAACATCAAATGGAGCGTTAACTATTTGACTTTCTTGTTTACAAAGTTGACTCTATGGACCAAAATCAATCACATTTGTTGTCTGGGCATGAGTGTAGTGTGACGAGACGAGACGAGAAAGAAACATGTGTACCTTACTTATCTCAACTTCTACGTCTTTCTCTTTGGAGGCACATAGGTTAATATGTAAGGCTTGTAAGTATATAATAGATAAATGGAGAGTTCCCGCTAAGAAGATGGGGGAGGGGACTCACGATTAGGAGTTAAATTTGACGTCCGTATATTTTTATTTGGCTTTTTTACACGTAAAATATTTTCTAGTTCCAAATTTCCACGTCATGTGTAACTTGTCAATAACGATGGGCAAATTTCAAAATGAAAAGTTTTAAATTATATATATATATATGACCTTGTCTTGAACGGAGAGTGAATCATTGTGAATAGTGATTCATTAAGATTATTAATATCTAATTTAATAATCCACCCATATTGCAATTTTCCAAGTGACCACTATCTAGATTCATGACTAAGTCATAAATATCAATTTCTAATTTTCAACAAGTAAATGGTATGGTATTATTGGTAATTAATTCCCAGCTACCCACTGCTGACTCGCCGAGTTATGTTACTAATTTATGGTGATTTGTTTGCAAGTTGCAACTTCTAATTTGTGTCAAATTCCAATCAACAACAATCTGTAAGTTATTCATTGTTGAATGTGGTGACTCTGGTGAGAAGAAAGGCATAAGAAAAACTTTGCAAAGTCTGGAACTTGGAATGCTACAAAACCAGAACTCAGCCGACCAAGTAACTAGTAAGTGATAGCCTATTAGCCATAGATAGTGTTTCACACTAATATTTGACAGATGCTCTGCTCTATTCGTTTTTCTATGCATGCTTGTTGGATATCTGTATTCGTTTTTCTATGCATGCTAGCTGGATACCTCTCTGAGGCAGTACTGTTTTGTTTTTTAATTTTTAATAAATTGAATTTTTATCTATCTTTACTTGGCTTTGTGTATTTTGATTTGTGGAAGTTTCATTCCTCATCTGTGAAAGCTACTCTTTTAAGGGCAACAGAAGCTCATGTATGTTTCCCTCGTTTTTCTGGCCTTGTTTGCAATTTGCTATCATTAGGCTTAAATCTTGTGCCTTGTGGCAAAGTCTTTATTTAAGAAACCCAAGTTCCTTATCAAATATTTTGATTGCATCATAAATCTCTTGAGGATTCCTTTTGTTCCCATTAATCCACGAAGATCTTCACACAGTGGTTGGTTACCTTCGATCTTTAAGTGGAAGGGGTCTATGCTCTTCTATAAGTCAGGTTTTGGGGGTTCTACTTCAACTGATCTTATCTGACTGCAGGGAAATCCTTTCTCAGAAGACTGCCCAGCTGAATTTTTGCACATCTCTCTCTGGTTGTACATTTATCCGTCTTGCACTGCATTGAGAGATGTGCACTGCTGAGTTGAGATCAATATGAACTCTTTTTTTTTGTACTTCATTTCTTTTGGTTGCTAGTGAAGCTTCTCTAGGAATCCCAAATTCCTCTTTCAACAAACCTTGGATGCTTCTTTGGCTAACTTGTTAGCATTCTTATACATTTCCCAAGAGTTTGCTTCTTCCTTATATTCTTAATTGTCTTAAATTATTTGAGAGGCCTCTTGGAGGAAGGTTGTGGAGTCAAGGGTCCCTTGGTGTGCCCTTGCCTTTAGCAGCTTTATCAAAAGTATTAAGCCTCCAAATATTTATGATTTCTCAATTCTTAGAAGACTTATTCTTCTTGGCCATAAATATGGGCAGACACTTTTGTGACATGAATTGAAGTGCATCTAAATGCTACTTTTGTAACATGACTTGAAGTGCATCCAAGTCTAAATTTGAATGCGGGAAGAGAAGTTGTCTACCCAATCCAAAATGAATGGTTGTAGCCTGTTACACCACTCTTGTAAGTTAAAAGGCACTCCCGACTCTCGAGTCCCAATGAATGATTTAGCATATTTAAACAGATCAACTAGTTGGAAATTAGACCATTAAGGTAATGAAAATTATGTACTTTTTTAATGTCTATCCCATACATTTATTTTCTAAAATGCATGGAAATGGGTCTACTGGATTTATTGAAAAGTCAGGGTCTGTTGTTCATATATGGGGAAATAGCATGCATATTTTATATATAATTCACGGCTATCGATATCCATCTGTCTTTGAAGTTATATATTTATCTGTAACTTCACATCAATTCTTTTTGAGGACATCTGTTCATCATATTCTTTGATTATTTGAGTTGACTTCTACTGTATTTTTGTTAGATTGTTTTATTGATAATGTGCATAGATTGATGAAAATTTCAACAATCTGGAAAATTTTCAAAAAAGTTTGATCAACAGGTCTCAAAACAAAGTGTAGCAATGAGACTTGAGCCGAATGGTACAACAAAGAATGGAAAATTTGCAACAATTATGAGTACAATTTGAAATTAGATAAAAATTGTACAAATAAATATTAAAATTCATATGATAGGCAGTTTAAAAATAAAAACGTCATAAAAAAATTCCTTGACGAATAGAGTCACCTGTCAAATTTAACCCCTGCTCGGGAGCTTACCAAGATGACGTTCTTCCCACACCAAGTACATCCAACTCCTAACAAGGATAAGGACAACGCCTTAATCATTTGCATTCATCGCAAAATTAGTATCAAACATATTCTTTTATGGTAGAGATGAATGAAATGGGGTTTGGCATCTTAAACCTCATGGGATAAAGAAATGACATAAATTTATGAATTAAGAACATGGAATGTCTAAAAGGAAAACATTATATACTCGGAAGTAAATTCATTGATGTTGTATATGTTGCGATATATAATAATTGCTTTAAAGTATTTTAAGATTCAATAATATATATATATATATATCTGATCATATATATAACATTAATTAATGAATTTTTTATTGAGCGTATATTGATTCCCATGAAACAAACAATGAGAAAGAATGGGATAAACATTCTCATAAGTTGTGTCATAGTGGCATTAATTTTAGTTTTGATGTTAAGTAAAATATTTATTTAGAGTTGGTTTAAAATAGTTGTATGAGAAAAGAGAGAACAATCTAGAGACAATCCAATCTCAGATGTCTAAATTTCAAAGCATAATGACAAAGTACAATCAAAGGGACTAGGGTGGCTAGGCCAATAATTTTTGTCATGTTTCATTCATCGATTGATTATTACGTCGTGACAATTTTCCTTTGAAGACAACCTTGGAAGTGAGGACAACTTGCCATTGCATGGTATTGATGGCCAAAGACAAGTTCACTAGAGTGGGCATCACAACCATTGGTTCAAGAGATAATCAATCGATAATGGATCAAGTCTAGAAAGGATGAGATAAAGGGGAAATAGAGAGAAGGACAACATCCCCACTCCACTATGCAAATTCTAACAAGCAATGAAAGAGCATACCAATAGATGATAAGTCTAACTATAAACACAAGGTGACATCACACCATTAATGCCAAACATAATGTGTAATTTGAGAGATGAAAAAATTAGAGTCTCTAAGAAGCTATTATATTCAAGTAAAGACCAACAAGATGCTTACCGAATCTTAAACATCCAATTTCCAAAAGAGAAAACATAACATGGCTAGAAGGACTAGGGTGGCAATAACAAGATTTCTATTTTTCTTATGTGTCATGTGTTAAAATTCAAGTGTAGATATAAGGACTCTCATGGGTAAAATTGAGTGGTTAGTCTTCTATATTGCATGGTGGAGGCACTAATATTCAAGGAACAACTTCTCATTTTGATGTTTTGAAAGTTTTCCCTCATAAAGGGGCCACCAAAGGCAACAAAGATAGTGAATTACTCTCCCACCAAGTTAGTATCCCACCACTATGCAAACAAAGTCAAAGAAACCATAAAACATTAACCGTAGTTAGAATAATCAATTACTATAAGATGCAATTACTAAATAATTCATGCCTTGCACAGTAATAGGTTTGTGTTTTTTCCTAATCCATTTGACTAGGCTAGGTTATAACAAAGGTGGCCAAGTGAATCAGTGGTGTACATATGGTGCATAGTGTGAATCTTTGCATTCTCCCCATTTAGAGTGTGGCAGTGCACTCATTGTAAGTCCATTTTTAGTACAATAGTGAGATACCGTAATGTTGGATAAAAGATAAGACAATTTCTTTTAAGAATACTCTTTTATGTATTTAAAACCAAGTTGAGTAATGTTAAGATTGTTGATTCCTTTCCAAAGAATTATTTCCTACTCTCTAAGAAGATCCTTTCTAGTCTTTAAGTGTGGATAGGGAAATCTTGATTCCATTTTTTAAGCTAGATCAAGTAGAGAACAAGGAGAAATATTTTTTTGTTCGAAAACATGGGATGATATACAAGTTAAATACCTTGTATATAGTTATTGTTGAAAAACCTTCAATATGTGGATTTCCAAGTTCTGAGGTTCTTTAGTGAAATAACCAATGGTTTTAATTGTGATTTACAAATTTTAATGGATATTCCACTAGAATGATTCATCACAATCTATCTTGTATTATCCTAAAATATTTTATTATGTAGGTTTATTTCATTAAATCTTAGATTTGTTAACACTAGTCTATTGCTCAAATTTATGAAATAAGTAGATATAGAAAATGAAATAATGAGAAAAAGAATAGACCATTCATACAATGAACACAAGATGTATGATGGAAAATCTTGGAACAGGAGAAAACCCGACTAGAAGGTGAGGCCTATGCTGTACTCTTTTCTTTAGTTATGAAATACAAGGGAAAAGAAAGAGAACATTCACTATGGAGTTTCCTTTGACATTGTGGCATGAATGGTTTCTACAAAAGATTCCTTCTCCTTCGTTATGCTCAAATACACTTATAGTTGCACTACTCAAATATGGAACAAGAACACCACCAAAGAGTGGAATCCATATCCTTCTAGTGCCTTAATATTTATTATAACTTGATAGCCATCTAGAGCTAGGGTTTTTTAATCCTCAACTCTCAATTAGTGATAAGGCTTTGGACCTCCTAAAATCTTCTTGAAAGTCGACATGTTACTTGCCCCACATGTGTGAGTAATAAGGGTTGAAATGACATCCGCTCATACCATGGTGATCAACAAGGTAGGTTAACTTGTTGGAGGCATAGCTTCTACATATGAGCTTCAATTGAAATTAATTACACATTGTTGGAAAGGTCTTGGCATGTAGAAAAACATCGAGGGGATAGGAGCTATTCTTTCACAAATTTAACCCCAAAAAGTGTTGTTTGATGCTACAAAATGGCTGTAGAATGTTTTAGACCCTAAATATCAAAACTTTTACCTACCACTAAAATGGTTTCTACAAGTGATTTCCTTTAATTATTGCACCCATAAATCACCAAGGTAGATAAAAAAATATACAATAGTCTATTTCAAATCATATCCCCCCATTCAACAAGGATTTTGGTTCCTAAAGATTTCATTTGAATGGGTTGATGATATTTTTCCTCTACCTTCTCCATGGAGTACCATTTTGTCTTGCTTAGTGTTGGGTGCTAAAAGGTGTCTTTTAAAACTCTTAATTGCCTCACAGTAATTATCAACCTGAGTAAGTCTTTTTGTTTCAAGAGTGTACACAATATGTGCAAGCTATAAATCCAGAGAGTAATGTTCTTAAAAGGAAGTATAGACCTTTGATACAAGAGTAAACGGATTCAGTGAACAAACTCAAATTGCAATCATTGAAGGAAATATAACATCTAAGATTCAAGACTCAAACTTTTGCTGAAATCAAAATCAAACCTCATACAAGCAATTCAATTAACAGTAGCATCAATCGAAAGCACAGTAGCAATAACTCATCTCTTCTTAGTTGATTCAATCTAAATCATACTCAATCTCTACAAAGCAATCCAAATGGAAATGATATCAATCTGAGAGTTTAATAGCAATAACCAAACTCTTTAGAGTTGATTAAATCAATCTGAATAATTATCTAAGTAACTTAATCTACAATGAATGTAAATTGAATCAAACAATAGTGCTGTAAATCATATAAAGCAAAGATATTACTTGAATATAGGAAAATAATAAAAAGCGCATTAAGAAGAGAAAATTAACAAATTAATCAAACGTGTGGAAATCAGAAAGATATAATACAGAGAAGCAATTTAATCCACCAGAGGTCGGGCCCTTAGTTACCAACGAATGTTGCTAAGCTACTTCAAATAAGGCGAATGAACATCAACCTCAAATTATATATTAATCATTGAAATTGAGTAACATTACAATATGATCACATTCTCTTGACAACAAAATTCTATAAATTAAATTATAGTTTGAAATAACAAGGATTGATCCCCCTCTTTGATCTCTGTTCTCATTTAAATACATAGATGGCAAAGAGAAGTTACAACAGATATGATTACAAAATGATTCCCATAAAAAAATTGGATTGTTCACAACAAATTGATCAACAAGATCATATCTGAAATATCTTTTCATCAACATTCAATAGGAACATGTCGAATTTGGTATTGCAACTGAGATAATTTGGAAACCGATCGCAACAACGAATATGAGAAACACGTCTCCAGAGAACCTTGTGTTTCTATTAATACAGACCAAATTTGGGAAATATGCTTGTCATGAAACTAATTCGGTCCGTTCTGAACAAAACCCATGTTTTGGATTTTCCAGATTCTTCTCCATTTTCCCGAAACATCTAATGAAAAACTGTCACTTCTTATTCCAGTGAATTTCTGAGTTGGAATATTTAATGATGAGCTAGAGATCAAATCTGCAATCTGGAAAGTATCTCGGAGGCTAAAATGGTGAGTGATGTTACAACAAATTTATTAATTGGTAAAACCATGCATAATAATCATCAATTTATTAAAAATAAAGGAGAAGAAGTAATATTTATCCATAAGAGCATAAATAATTATGAAATGGAATTATATGATAAATCATGATAAATGACGTGATAAAGAATGATAGAAATGGATGAAATAGGTGTTAAAGAGTGATAATAATAATGACAAACTAGTGGCCCAACGTACCTCAAACTGAATATATTGCATGTCCTCATGCAACCCAAAGACTCTCTATTAACTAAGCAATAATACAAAAATTGTTCATCCCAACTCATGAAATGGATGGAACAAATGAATTCTTCCTCAAATAATGAATATTCAATTTTAGCAATGTTGATGAAAGCTTAACAATTTTTACATTGACGTTCAACTATATGTATATGAAGTTGCAGCAAAATATGATATAGATAACAACAAACTCCATTAACCATTTTCTCAAAAACTACAAGCCAGATTTTGTTGAAATTTTGCAAGTAGATTCTACTATATTAATGCTTCTATGATACACAAATCAGATCGTTTTGATGCACGGATCATGGGATATAAACAAAATGGCTGTAGGTGATAGTGCATGATTTCAGAAATTTTACAAACTAATTTAACTTGAAATTTTCTGGGTTTGTGTATTTTAATGACACCTCTTTGTTTTCCAGAAATCACAAGAATTCAGTTCATAGTTTTAAAGATATACACAAATCAATGTTTGTACTGTATAAAAATGAAATTGTATTCCTTAAATGAGAAACAAAGTAGAAAACGTCCATCATGTGTAGCAACTCCTCCCCCAAACTAGAGAATTAATATGCCCTCATGCAATGCTAGAAAACAAATTGAGGTGGTCGCTACCATCTATTGAAATCTATGCTTGGTGTAAAACAACATGGAATAAGGGAGGTGTTGAGAATGAATAAGAAGATTAATGGATGATAAAGAATATGAATGTCATGGTCATAATAAATAAATAAATGAAAGGAACACTCCCCCAACTGAAAGAATCTATGTCTTTGAAAAATGGGAAGTGGTAAAGATGTGGAATGAATGATGGTAAATAATGCTCAATGGATTTTTATAAAATGCTCCTAAATTAGTAATAAATTAGAAAATTATGTTATTTTACCTTAAGTTTTAACTCCGAAAAGAAAAATGTGGAATGACATGTATGGATTGGCATTTGTTGAATCTGATCTAGGTTGAGCGAATACTGAAGTGATGCAAAAGGTGGAATCCAAGCAAGCACATCATGTCTGAACAATTGTTCACGTTCGCGAGTTTCTCGAGCCTCCTCTGTTAGTTGCAATAGTGTGGTCGTGCTACGAATAGAATTCTGCCCATACTTGTTGTTCTCCTGTAAACAATTCGCTATTCAACAGGCAATTTTCTTGAATCCACTATGTTAGTTTTGAATAACAACAGATAAGATGCATGCAATAATTTCAATCAGTAAAACTTTTGTATAAATGCAATACTAATATTTTGTCAAATCATCAAGTTATGGCATAGTTTAGTAATTATATCGCACGCTATCCCATAATGCATACATTCCCCCCTCCAATCAGAAAAGGGATTCCATGACCATAAATATATGAAAGGTGTTGTGCTGATGACAAGGCAAGGGAATGAAAAATACGATAGTAAATGGAACAGAGTACAAATATCAATGATAGGACAGCAAGAGGTATGGTTATAATGAGAGCAGAGTGTGTAAACATAGTTATGAATAAGAGATAGGACGCTTTGGATTGATGATAAGTTATATGAAAAAAGAAAAAGGACAAAAATATGCCAAAAAGATGCTTTGCTGACGGTATTCTAGCTGAAAATGATGCGATTGATCAGAAAACAATTTCTCATGCGTAAAGGTTCAAAACAGGGAAAAATTAAGGAAATAACTTCTCTGATAAAAAGAGAGAATAAGAAAACGATATTATAGTAATAATTGATGATAAGATATAACTTCAATACCATAAGCAGAGCCTCTACTACCAGTAGGCGTCCATAGCCTTGGCACGGTTGCTTTTTAACCCATATGAGCCAGGATCCTTAATTTATAAATGGAGAGTTCCAGTGTTGTTCTACAGAAGAGATCAGTGTGCTGGCGTGGTAACTAGATAACTACACTTCCATTCATTGGGTTGTCGCAAAAGTGATCAGGTCGGCTCGTGATGAGACCTCCTGTTCCAAGGATATTTGGGCTATCCAATGGATCATCACCCTGGTGTGGTGGCCATAGTGGGAATGTCACTTCGCTACATCCTTATGAACATGGTAGGTTTGCTCTTAATGAGACCCCCTATCCTTTATTTGTAGGCAAAATTTTGATGTTATTACACATTTTTATGATAAATAGAGGGAGGTTCAATACTCCTTAAGAGTAGGGATGGTGGAAGAATTTGAACATGTCAATAGAAAAAAATATACCCATAATCTCATTTATTATAGACAGAGAAGATTATAACCGAGAAGGGTGGAACCAACATGGTATTAAGATAATCTATCAGTACCATGTACAATAGAAAACAACGCAATAAAGTAGTATATAAATAATTGTGTCCCTTTTGAAAAAAATCTATCATCAAGGAGTTGTCCTGTTAAAGATCATAACATGAATGATATTAACTTGCTTCAATAGAATCCATAATTATTGTCCTCATAAAAGTAGTGTACTTCATGCCATGAAAGGGAATCAGTAAAATGTGGTTGAGATGAACTAGGAATAATCCCACAAGAGGAAGGAAGGGTTGTTCTCGAAAATACTCCCAAAGTGTTGTTCCTTTGAAGGAACACCAAAAACACTCGAAAAAGTGTTATTCCCTTTAGGGAACAACAAAAACACTCGAAAAAGTGTTGTTCTTTGTAGGGAACAGCAAAGGAAAATACACGCAAAAGTGTTGTTCCCTATAGGAAACAACAACTATTCCTTGTAGGGAACATCAAAGGAAAATACACGCAAAAGTGTTGTTCCCTATAGGGAACAACAAAGAAAAGGCAAGCCAAAAAGTGTTGTTCCCTACAGGGAAAAACAAAAAATTGCACACGAAAAAGTTTTGTTCCCTATAGGGAACAACAAAAAAAGTGCACACGAAAAAGTGTTGTTTCCTATAGGGAACAAAAAAAAATGCACACGAAAAAGTGTTGTTCCCTGTAGGGAACAACAAAAAATACACGCGAAAAAGTGTTGTTCTCTATAGGGAACAACAACAAAAATTCACACGAAAAATTGTTGTTCCCTATATAGAACAACAACTGTTCCCTGTGGGGAATAGTAAAAAAATGCATAGGAAAAAAGTGATGTTCCCTATAGGGAACAACACCTGTTCCCTATAGGGAACAACAAAAAATGCACATGAAACAGTGATGTTCCCTATAGGGAACAACAAAAAAATGCACATGAAAAGTGATGTTCCTTATAGGGAACAACAAAAAATGCACGCGAAAAAATGTTGTTCCCTATAAGGAACAACAAAAAAATGCACGTGAAAAATGGTTGTTCTTTATACAGAACAACAAAAAATGCACACAAAAAAATGTTGTTACCAATAGAGAACAACAGCGGTTCCCTGTAAGGAACAACAAAAAATGCACGTGAAAAAGTGTTGTTCCCTATAGGGAATAGAAAAAAAATGCACACGAAAAGTGTATTTCCTTATAGGCAACAATAGTTGTTCCCTGTAAGGAACAACAAAAAATGCACGTGAAAAAGTGTTGTTCCCTATAAAGAACAACAAATAATGCACACAAAAAAGTTTTGTTCCCGACAGCAGTTCCTTGTAAGGAACAACAAAAAATGCACACGAAAAAGTGTTGTTCCCTATAGGGAACAACAAAAAAAAGAAAACAGGGAGAGAAAAACAACACAGGCAAGCAATCATCCCTACTGCTCTAAACAACAGAAGGGAAATCATACAAAAGAAAGAAAAGGAATCGAGAAAAAACAGAAAAAAATAATCACAAGCCTCAAAAATAACTTTTTACAGAATTGGGGTTGCCGAAGAGTTGCCTTCTGCAAATGAAACTTGCATGGTGGGGTCCTCATTGTTCAATTGCTAATGGAGCAGAAACTTCAATTTAAAGGAAGCAACACTTGAAACACAAAAACATAAGAGAAATCAGAAAAGAAACAACACTTTATTTAGAAACAATATATAAATAAATAAAATAAGTTACAACATCTATGATGATATTTCCTAAGGGAATATCAATCTGTCAATGGAAAAAAATTGATCTCTTGGAAAAATGTTTTGGGAGCAATGAAATGAATCTTCAAATGGAAATCAATTCTTCATTTCTTCTATATGAATCCATTAGGTAATGAATTGGATGAAATGTCCTTGTTTCATTAAAATTTCTTTCAAGAATCGCTCGTCCATAAATTGACCTTCTTTATTCTCTTAAGATCTGCAAAAAACGAGTGCCTACCTGCAATAAAACATTAAATAATGGAAAAAGAGAGGTGATTTGGCTCCCCTAATACAAGAATTATACAAAAAAAAACAATTAGTTGCTCTGTAAAACAAATTCACAGAAAAAATAACAAAGTAAAATTTATTTATCACCTGCGGGAGAGCAGTGGTCGACCATACTAACCAACAATGTTTTAATCACAACTCATTTGTTTTTGGTCTGAATTGAGTGATTCAAAAGCCAAATGAGAGCCAATTCAAAGATATATCACCAATAGAAATAGGTGTTAAAAAAACAATGATATGATATGTCAATTTTACTTAGAACAACCTGCATAACAAAGTCATTTCCGATTTCCCCATATAGAACAATAGTGGATATTTTAAGCATAGATTTTTTGTTTGATGATGGATTCGAATGATTCAAATTGGAAATGAAACCAGATTCATTTAATTATCTCTAATAGAAACAAGTTTTAAAGAAAAGAAGAATTGGTAGGTCAAATACTCTAATGAACAGCGAGATAAAACAAAGTTTTAAGAGTGCTGATTTACGATAGACAACCAGTATTTTGGTCATAACGTTCTCATACGATATCGAAAATGAGTGATTTAAATTTCCTTGTAAACTATATTCATAGGGAAATATACCGTCGAAACATGTTTTCAAAATATATTCATTTAGGTCTCCAAAAATTGACTGTCCCAACTCTATTCTTGAGCTGCCTACTGGACACGCAGTCAATGTTTTGGTTATAACTTTTTCATTTCAAATACAAATTGGGTTGGAAAGTAGACATCAAAGGCTACTTAGGATAGAATTAGGTTTTAAAAATATTGCCTTTTGGTCCCTCAAAACATGACTGTCCCAACTGTGTTTTCAGAAATTTCGTCAAGCCCACAGGAAAAAAAAAATGATATTCAAGCATTTTTTTCAAATCAGTGATAAAAATGAATATGAGTGTTTGTAGAACTGTTATTTATATTATAATTCATCTACATACACAAGTGAATTAAAACATTTATCACCGATGTTGATTTCCACAACGTGTTGCAACAAAAACAACTATTTTTTTATTTAAAAAAATGTGTTTATTTTATTTCCTTATTTATTTTATTTTCTAAACTAACCTATTCTGATTTGAAAAATGAATATTATTACGTATAAGAGTACTTCCAATGGAACCATTTTCAAAATAAGGCTTCAAGTATTTACATACCCAAATTTGAAAAATGCATGTTAATAAATATTAGGGTATGAGAAGCCAACTTCCCTTGAAAAGATGGTGTCAAAAATTGTTGAAGTATGGAGTGATGCTGCAAGAAAATGATGGAGTGAAACCAATATTTAATATATCCTTTACTTTATTGCTTTCCCATAGCCATCATATCATGAAGTTCTTGAGCTTTTAAAATGGTTTGTTGATGCAGACTAAAAGAAACCTCATTTTCTTCCATAACTTCTACAATTTTCGAATTTGAAACATTCTGAATCTCAATATATGTTTTCTCCAGTGGTGCATGTGAGATAGAATGGGTGGGAAGGGTGGATAAATTTTGCAGTTCAACACTGTAAGCATGTTTTCCTAGTTTATTATGGTGAGGGTGTGGAATGAGTTGAGCAGGAAATTATGTATGGAATGGAGCATTTTGATGATGTAGTTGATTGGGTTGAGTGGATGATTTTGATAGGCAAGCAAGATGTTGTGGAAGAACTGGTGGAGAATATGGAGGATGTGTTTGTGCTACAAGATGAGGGAAAGTAGTCATGTAATCATAAGATGAACCATGCCAAACTTGTAGACAAGATTTGTGGTGGTTATATTGAGATGGACATGGTTGTCCCAACACATGATTATTCCATAATGGATTATGCAAGTAAGAGAATGGAGAGGAAGTGTTTTGTACCATACATGTAGGCCACTATTTCCATAGTTTTAACCTTGTTGCAGCTTCCCCATCTCTTTGATATGCTGCTTCCATCCTAGATAAGGAAGAACAACTATCTATGGGATGCTCCTTTCGGTAATGAGGGAAAAACACTTATTCAAATTATTGATTTTTTTGAACCTACAAAACATCCAAGTTTGAATTTAGAGAGCTAATAAAATCAACTTTAAAATTTTCAAATAAAACATTGATCTAAGCTCTTATGTCTCCTGTTCTTGTAGCAGATTTGGAAAAGAAAGAAGAAAATTCTCTAGAATTCTTACCACCCTTGGAGATTCCTCTTGAATACCTTATGCACAATTCACAAACATTATCATATGACAACTGAAAAACATCACTTTTTCCTATCAGATTTAAGAGTTCTAAAAAGTCATCTTTGATTCCTTTGAGTAGGATTGTTTTTAAGATCTCTTTTTCCAAACACTTATGCTTGATTTTTGAAGGTTATATTGAAATCGCTCCACACAGTCCTCCAAGCTCTCATCTTCCCCTTGTATCATATTGAAAATATCTTCATTGTCCTTGCAATAGTCCTGGTACTTCTTCAAGAATATGTTCTTCATGTCCTCCCATGTTTGGATGCAGTTCCCACCTAGGCTCATGAACCATCAGAGAGCTGCTCCTTTTAGAGTAAGAGGAAACACTTTCAACCTTTGATCATTAGTATAATAATCATATCATCTACAAAGTATTTCAAACTCAAATAAGAATGTGTCTGGATCTTCATTTGTCAAACCATGAAAATTTGGTAGAGAAGATGGGGGAATTATGTGCGTTTGTGTCACTCCTAGATCTTTGATAGGGAATTCAAAAGTAGAAATGTGAGCCATTTCTTACCATAACAGAAGATGTTTTTCATGTGTTTCTTCGAGGCTCCTCCTTCAAATGTTCCTGTCAATTGGTTAGTGAAATGGGTGGTGCTTATATCACCACTTGAGTGGAATTATGAGATTTTTTCAAAAATTCTACCTCTAAATTTCCTACTTCAATTCCTACGAAATTCTGTTGAAAAGAGGGCAGAGGAGCAAGTACTTTACTTGCTCATTACATATGTTCTTACCTTCCATTTTTAATACCCAGTTCTTTCCCAGTAGCAAATATCAAACATAAATCACTCTCTTTGAAATGACAACACTCTCCCCGGAAATAGCGCCAAAATGTTGGGTGCTAAAAGGTGTCTTTTAAAACTCCTAATTGCCTCACATTAATTATCAACCTGGGTAAGTCTTTTTGTTTCAAGAGTTTACACAATATGTGTAAGCTATAAATCCAGAGAATAATGTTCTTAAAAGGAAGTATAGACCTTTGATACAAGACTAAACGGATGCATCGAACAAACTCAATTGCAATCATTAAAGGAAATATGACATCTAAGATTCAAGACTTAAACCTTTGCTAAAATAATAATCAAACCTTATACAAACAATTCAATTAATAGTAGCATTAGCCGAGAGCACAGTAGCAATAACTCATCTCTTCTTAGCTGATTCAATCTAAATCATACTCAATCTCTACAAAGAAATCCAAATGGAAATGATATCAATCTGAGAGTTCAATAGCAATAACCAAACTCTTTAGAGTTGATTAAATGAATCCAAATAATTATCTAAGTAACTTAATCTACAATGAATGTAAACTGAATCAAACGAAAGTGCTGTAAATCATATAAAGCAAAGATATTACTTCAATAGAGGAAAATAGTAAAAACCACATTAAGAAGAGAAAATTAACAAATTAATCAAATGTGTGGAAATCAGAAAGATATAATGCAGAGAAGCAGTTTAATCCACTAGAGGACGGGCCCTTAGCCGCCAACGAATGCTGCTGAGCTACTACAGATAAGTCAAATGAACAACAACCTCAAATTATATATTAATCATTGAACTTGAGTATCATTACAATATGATCACGTTCTCTTGACAACACAAGTCTGTAAATTAAAATTACAGTTTGAAATAACAAGGATTAATCCCCCTCTTTGATCTTTGTTCTCATTTAAATACACAAAGAGCAGAGAGAAGTTAAAACAGATATGCTTATAAAATGATTCTCATAACAAAATTGGATTGTTCACAACAAATTGATCAACAAGATCACATCTGAAATATATTTTCATCAACATTCAACAGGAACAAGTTTAATTGGTATTGCAACTGAGATAATTTGGAAACCCGTCGCAACAACGAATCTAAGAAAAACATCTTTAGAGAACCTTTTGTTTCTCTTAATATGGACCGAATTTGGGAAAACTTCTCATTGTAAAACTAATTTAGTCATTTCTAAACAAAACACATGTTTTGGATTTTCCAGATTCTTCACCATTTGCCCGAAATGTTCAATGAAAAACTGTCACTTCTTATTCCAGCGAATTTCTGAGTTGGAATATTTAATGATGAGCTGGAGATCAAATCTACAATCTGGAAAATATCTTGGAGGCTAAAATGGTGAGTGATGTTACAACAAATTTATCAATAAACCATCATTGATAAAATCATGCATAATAATCATCAATTTACTAAAAATAAAGGAGAAGAAATAATATTTATCCATAAGAGCATAAATAATTATAAAATGGAATTATATGATAACTCATGATAAATGACGTGATAAAGAATGGTAGGAATTGATGAAATAGGCATTAAAGAGTGATAATAATAATGAAAAACTAGCGGCCCAACACTTCAAAGTTTCTATTTCAACCCAATCTACCAAAGGCCATGTTGCCCTTGTATGTTATTTCTAGAATTGTTTTTGCAAAATTGTATCTTTTGCCAACTCTACATGAGATTTTGATGCTAAGTCCTCTATGGTTGATAGGGCTTACTAATTAACTTCCTAATTTAACATGGGAGGTTCATAGAGTCTTAGATTCACCACATTCACTATATAGTAAATGCACATGCATGGGGGTAGAATGAGTCTGTAGGTCTTATCACCCTCCTTTCCCAATTCCTAAAAAGAATCATATCACATAGCCTTGAACTTCTTACCAGGCATGTATGGTCTCATTTTTGAGCTATAATCAAACTTTGTGTCCCACTTTGAATGGTTTATTAATTTTGTGTTGATCATGTTGAGCCTTGTACTTTTTTATGATCTATTCAATGTGTCTTTCTACTTGCAAATTGAATTGCCTAATATTTTCAACAATTTATCCACTTCCATGCTTTCCTATGATGTCCTCTATTACTCCTCCTTTTTATCCATAGAAAACATCCAAAGACGAAGGCGACAAATACCTAAAGATATTTTCAAAAGGGGAATTTACTAGTAGAAGTGTGGACTACTTTGTTATAGTGCCAAATATATTTTATTTTCTCATCCTAAGTCATTAGATGCTTTTGATTGTAACCCCTTAAAATATGCACTAAATTCCTATTGACTACTTCTTCCTTCCATCTATCTATGGATGTAATGTTGTATGTCCATCTTTCTTGAAGTGTAATCCAAAAGGAACTGAGAAATTTGATATCTTTATCTAATATGATGCTCCTCAGTATCCTAAAGTGCACCGAATCATTTGTTCAAAGAACACGTTTGTTGTTGCTCATCCTTTTATTCTCTTTTAAACAAAGCATAAGAATGCACATCTTGCTAGCCCTATCAACTACCATGAATATAAAATCATGTCCCTTCCTAGTTGTTGGAAAACCACCCACAAAATCCATGGAAATGCTTTTCCAAGTTTGAGTGGGTACATGTAAGGATGTATATACCTTGCTTTCTGATGTAATTCTTGTCATTCTAACACCAAAAATTTACCAAAGAAAAGGAAATCATAAACAAATATTAAATGTATGATATGAATATTTGTAGTAAAATCCCCACACACGAGAATGTACGAAGGTGTTGTGCAACCATGATCAATCTGCTCATTCCCTCAATAACAAGTAAGAAGAGAAGAGGTGAAAATGCACATCCCTATCATAATTCCCGAGTAGCCTTAAAAAAAAAGGAAGGAACTCCATTGATTAAAACTATAAAATTAACAATTGTTACACAAGCCATGATCCAATTTATAGCCAAAATCGAGATACCAATCTTATGTAAAATCAAATGCAAGAAAGACTAATCTACATAGTCAAATTCCTTAAGAAAATCAAGTTCAATAACACAACCTCTTTCTTTTTAATCTTGATAGAGTGAAGGCACTCCTACGCTATAGCAACCACATCTTGAATCTGACGATGTTGAAGAAAACAAAATTGTTCCGCCCCAATATGTTTAGACAGAATGGATTTCTTGTTGTTAGTAATGATATTCGATATCATTTTATAGAGTTTGTTGCATAATGAAATAGGCCGATAGTACATAAAATAAGAAGCATCTAATACTTTTGAAATCAGAGTAATAAAGGTGGAATTTAATGCACCTAATGTATAACCTGTTGTTCTTGATTCTTCAACCACAAACAATAAATCCTATCCCATAATGAAATAATTCAACGAACCAATTGTATAGTCTAGGGCTTTTATCTCTTGCAAAGGACTTAAGAACAACCACCAACTCATCTAATGAAATCGGCCTGTCTAATGATGCATTGTCCCTTCCATCAAACATAATTGGATATGAATTTATGAAATCCATTTGTTTTTCTATGTTCACCTCACCCCATATTTGTCTTTATATTGTCTACCAAAATGTCAAACAACCTCCAAATTAAGTTCCTTAAGAGAGGTAATAGATTTACCATTTGAATCTTGCAGCTCCCTGATAGTGTTTTCTCATCTCCTCTTAGATGCGTAGTTTTGAAAAAACTTAGTGTTTTTGTCACCTCCAATAATCCAAATGACCCTGCTTTTAAGCCACCATTCCTCCTCTTGAAACATAAGTATATCCCTCTTGTGCCCTTCCAAATCCATATCCAATTTTTTCTAAGAACTGAGAAATAATCTTGGTGTGCCAGATCCAACAATATCATTAATTGTTCATTAATCTTGATAATATCCTTGATATTCTTCCTTTTTTGTAACCTCTCCAAATGTATAACCTCCTTCTTAAGCTCCCTAAGTTTATGAAAAATCACATCCATCTGTGTGTAACCAATATTTCCAACATTGACTATCCACATAGACCTCACTAGATCCACAAAAGCCATATTTTAAAGCCAGGAGTGGTTAAATTTAAAAGGGTAGCCCCATCCACTCGCCATCACAAGATAACATGATCATGGTTAGATAACCACGCGGCTACAACCAATGAATGAAATAAACCTTGTTGTTCCAGTAAGTTCTTGTGGACAAAAAATCAATCTAGATGCTTAGTCATGCCATCATGACCAGTTCGGTCGTTCCTCCAGGTCGGGATGCAGGGCACTGAAGTAATGTCCACTGGATGGTTAATACCAAAAAGGTCTTTGAAATATCTTTCCAGTAGATCCGGTCTACATTGAGCACCCTAATTTTCATTTGCAACCATGGTAAGATTCAAGTCATATGCTAAGATTAATAATACAATTTTGAAAATGTTGCAATCATCCATGTGAACCCAAAATCTTTGTCTTTCCACATAAGGTGCATATATGTTTAAAAGATGAAACTGGTGCATAGAACCCTTGGTGAAGCCCAATAAAAAAATACCTGAAAATGATTTACAGGCTAAGAAATCAACAACTGTCAAGTCCCAAATCACAGCTAATCCCTTGGATTGTCCACATGCTTCCTAAGCACATACCCACCAAATAGAAATGATATTTAGAACAATAGGCCTAGTCTTATGTGTAGCCATCATATTCTCTTGTAATAAAATGATTGAGGAAAATTAAGTCCTATCAAATGTCTTATGGAAAGACATTTAGAGGCTGCCCCCAATCCCCTAATGTTAAGGGAAAAAATATTCATATGGGATACATATCCTCAGGCATATAATCTCTAAGAGATCGGATTGGAGAAGATGGACATGGAGAGGATCAAGTAGCAGGTCCATCCATAGAGTTGATATGTAATCTAGGAGAGACAATATCAAGTTACAAGACTGTCTTCGTCCTGACCGGCCTCTTCTTTCTAATAGTGACATTTTATCGTGAACAAGGACTAACAAGAACAACATTACCAAATGGAAGTTTTGAATGAATGGACATAGGTTCTAGATCAATAGTCAGATTGAAGTACAATAGCTAAATATTGCTACCCATTGAATTAGTGGGCGAAAGAGGACCCGAAAAGGAGTCAAATTGTATGACATAAGAGGTAGGAAAAGAATGGGTATCAAACCCCCCAATGTAGGGAGTTTATTCCCCCCTCATGAACGAAAAAAAAAAAAAAAAAAAAGGGGATAGTCAGACTAATGCAGAAGGTGGTAAAGTATCAACGATATCCCACCAGAACCAACATGAATGCAAGGATTAACAATCGAAGGTGAAGGACAACGATCACATCACACCTCATCTTGAGCATTAGATAAAGAGCCATCAATGACAGGTGAAGTAGAAGCATTAAAAGGAAGAGGATTAGATAGTCCATTAAAAAAAACTAAAGAAATATCCAAATCTAACTCCACAACCAATGCAATTCTAGAATCAAAAGGAATGTTAGGTACAATAGAAGGAGAAGCATGTGTAGTACCTATCGATGTGGGAAGGGTGGTCCCAAGTCCATCTGTTGAAACCATTGCAATTGATGAATATCCATCCTTAACCAACAACCTTAGATCCACCTGCTAATGACATGAAATTTGATAGGATCCAAATCAACGAGGACAAGTCATAAGTAGATGTCCAGTCTCATGGAAACCCAAGCAATTCAAGGGTATGCCCCAAAAAATAAATGCAATGTGGAATGATATTTCCACCCCAACATAATTTTACTATAGCAGGTAGACCACTAGCAAAGTCCACTTTCACTAGGATCCAAATGATCATTTTATCCAATCCCCATGTCAAGTAATGACGAATGTGACCAGAATTTGAGTGTGAGACCAGACAAATTGACCTAAAGCATTTTTTTTTTGGGTAATTATTTAAATGGGTTGAAGCCTACATGCCACGGCAGGAGTGAAAAGAAATATGACCCATAAACCAGGGGGAAGCCAAAGTATTCACCACATCATCTAGATGAAGAAAGTGAAAGCATAACCAATGGTTGAAGAGGATACTGATCTTTGACACATATTTGATAGCAAACTTCCAATGCATCTCAACCCAATCATTCATACAATTTACATCATGAAATATATCCACCATCTGACCAAAGCCCATTGTTGCAGACCCACAACACGGTCCCAAAAGACGTTGGAGCCAAAAGAAAGTCTATGTACCTTGCCCACAATTTTACAAGTTTATTTTGCTAGAACACTGAGGAGAAGGTTGTAAAGGAAAGAAATGATAGTCCATAGAAGGTAGAATGAGCCCTCGCATCACAAGAAAGTCAAGGTGATAGATCATCAGAAAAATGACACGAATTCTGATTCTCCACCTCCATGGCCACATAGACAAGATCCATATCATTAGGAGAGGAGGGATTGTACGACCTCAATTCCATATGTACGCATCCAATTAATGTCAAAAACACTTCCAATAAAAGATCAACATAGTATCCCACCTAGCTGAGATGTGTCCAAAAATATAGAGAGGAAACACACAAACAAAGTAATGGGTGGGAGAGATTCAATGTAATAAATACCTAGGATCTAGTCAACCAACCCCAATAAAACCCGTTAGTGGGCGATGAAGCCAAGATGTGCAAAAGTCCACATAGATAAATAAACCAATGTGATTTCCAACACATTGCATCACCAATGAATATCATGAGAGAAGGCAACATCTATGGCCCATTAGGAAAAATATGGAAAGAGCAATATTATCGCTGAAAATATGTCCAATCCAAGTAATGTAAGTACCATATAAATCAAAGAGGATCACCAAACTCGGAACAAAGAGAAACTTCGAAACCACCAAAATTAATGGGGAGCTAATGTAGGATATTAAACAAAATTAACACACATAAAAAATACCAGAGACATAGAAATGGTGGAAAAGGCCTCATCCTTACTGTATTCCGCTCATAATGCAATCCATTGTACAAATAATGATAATAGTACAAATAAATACATGAGGAAGTTTGGCTCAAGATAGTACGTCTATCTTGGACACTATGGTTGAGCAAATCTCTCAACCAAACACTAATATATGAGCCTAACTAGTTGGAGAGAATCTCTCAACCAGCTAAGCCTAGTCTGGGTCCTAACCATTAGGAACAAACTCAATCTAGAAAGGTAGGATTAAATCCAACTTTCTTGATTTTAATTAATTTAGTTATTTTGGAATTATTATTGTTTTCATCACATGAGAGTGAGGGTAACATTTCCCCCCTTAATGATAAGTCCAAAATAAGAACCATGAACCATCTTCCAAGTTCTCATGCTGAAACTATTGATCCTCAAAAACACTGCTTGAAAAACTGCCAAAGATGGATGCTGAAAAAACTCTAATCTGAAGAGAACATGAATCAACAGCAAGTCTAATTCATCTTTGAATTTTTCTTGACAACTCCATCACGTGCCAAGCTACAAAAGGATCCATATATCCTTTGCTTTCAACCAACATCCTTTGTCCACTAACAAAATGTTGATGATGCCCACTAGCGAATTTTCTTGCTCACTCACAAAATATTGAGAACACCCACTGGCGAATTTGTTGATGTTGAAACAACCCACTTGCTGATTTGATGTTGATGAACACCCACTGGCTAATTTGATGATGCCCACAAGTTGATTTGTTGATGATGCCCACTGGCTGATTTGAAGATGCTCACTGGCTACTTTTGATGATGTTGTCAAGACTTTCAGTCTGACAACCACCCTTAATTCCATTATCATTTCCCCGTTTTGTCAGCTGAAAGGAGAGACAATCATCTGCACTTGATTTTTGAACTCCCCCCTTCAGGTGTGGGAGAGTTTCACTGGTGTACTCCCGCTTTTAGGTGCATGAGAGTACCATATTCAATTGACTGTTGGCTGCAATAGGTGAGATTGAATTTTGTTGTAAAAATTGTACAATCGTTTCACTGTTGATGACCATTCCCAAGGATCAATCCATGCACAATTGATCTTTAATTTGAAAGGTTGGTGTTGTTTGCAACATTTCTCTGATGAATGATTCTACTGCCACAATGGTGACAAGGATGGAGATCAAAACAATGATCTTCCATGTGACCTTTTCTTTGACAATGTTTGCATGTGGGTTTGTCTTCAACTTTCTTATGGCTTACTGATGTTATTTGATCAAGAAATCTTGCATTGATGAGCTTGATCGACTTAGAATAATATGGGATATGCAAGTTGTTTTCATCTTTGTCATATCCTAATCCTCGTCAAATTTTGTTACATTGGAGTTCTTCCCATGGATTGATGATTCGTTTGGAAGAAGCAAGTTCAATTTGAACATGGACAACTTCTACACTTGAAGTTGTTTGGATGAGTGACTTGGAATCAACATCTTTATCTTCATCTGTATGGATGAAAGACTTGGAAGCATCACTCTTCTCTTGCAACTCATCTCTTTGTAGTTGTGACTCTAGTTGAAGTAACAAATTGTTTCATGTGCTTGTAGATTCATTGAAATATCAACAAGATTTGCTTCGCTGATTTGTACCATGTCTTCAGCAGTTGAGAGGATTAGATTGTTAAGAATCTTTAACAACTGAATGCTTTTCGCCATGTGAATTTGCTGGAACTCACGCTCGCTTTCTTTTAATACTTGCTAGATTTTCTAGAACTCGCTCGCTTGAATTCTTGATCTTGCTTGCTTGAACTCGCGCTCGCTTGATTTAGTTTATCACGCTTGCTTGTTGTATATATGAACGGGCTTGATTTTTCTTTAAGTATCACATTTGATTGCTTTAGAGTTGAACTCGCTCGCTTAATGCTTTCTTGATTGTTGCTTGTAACAGTTGTGGGAATTGAAGATATCACTCGCTTGAATTCTTGAACTTGTGTGCCTGATTTAGTTTATCAATGGAATGGTTGAATTCATGTTTGCTTGAATTTTTTGCTAGGATGAGGGTGTTGGATACCACCAAAAATGCACCCAATGTTTACAATGACAAGTTCAAATGATATTGGCTCACTTAATTGACTTAGTTGAGGAGAATTGACTTAGTTGAAAACAATGGATTCACTAGACTTATTTGATTCCCTATCAATTCAAACCTTGGGTGTCAGTTTCAACCGAGAATGCACCCTTACAATTCAACTCAATTTGACTTTGATTACAATCCAACTTACAAATTATGATTTGCAAGTTACATTTATTAATTGTCATTGAATGTGGATGTAGACTTTGCCTTGGAATGCTTGAGTTTTCAGCTTCATTAATTCGATTTGCCTTGAGAGAATGATGGTGAATTGCTTGTAGAATGTTGATGTTGCTAACTTTGATTATATGTTGTAGTTGCGCAAATGCATGTGATTGTTTGTGCTTGATTGAATGCTCGTTGCAACGTTTTAATTTCAAGTGCTTTGATTAATGTGCTTGTTTCATTCACTTGCTTTAGACTCTTTGTGTGTGTTAGATAAGATAATTGCAGTGTCAAAACTAGACACAAAACATGCACAATCAATCACTACACAAGGTGTACCTAAGGTCCCCTTATTCAATTTCGGGTGGATCTAGGACACTGCAACACCACAAAAAAAAATGTATTTATTAAGTATTTGAGTACATCAACCTTTCATCTTTAAAACATCTTCATTGAAACTTCTCAAGCACAACATTTGAGAACTCCTTGGAGGGAAATTGTCTTCAAAAGACTAGATGTTAAGTGACTCAATTTCTCGCAAAATCTCTCTCAAAGTAAAATATTACTTTGGTCTACAACAATGACTTTCTCTCAAACAAATTCACTTATCACTCCAAATATTGCATATGCATCTTATGACTTCACAAAATCACTTATTACTCCATTACCCAAAAAAATTACAAATACTCCTTATCTATCCAAAATGTACAAAAAAAAATCACTTCTCCCTCCAAAAAAAACTTATCACTCCAAAATATTAAAACATGCCCTTATTATTACATACCACTCTTATTCCCCATACAAAATTTTATGATGGCTCTTTAAAAAAGGCTTTACATATTTCCATTTAAACGATTAATACAATTGTAAGTCCCTCTTTTTCCTTATTCCTCCAAAGGCTTAATATCACTTTATATAAAAAATCACTTTATGATGTAACTTCAAAAAGTGAAATAAAGTGTATGAAGTCACTTATAAAAGTGAAAAGATTTCAAAAATTTAAATTTTGTGCATGTTCCCTTTTAAAAAAAAATAACACACACCTTATAAAGTGATTTTGTTTGAGAGACTAATGCACTTCGATCTACGCACAGTTTTCTATGCAGGTCTAACGTTCATTCTTTTTTTTAAAACGTTGTTGGCTCCACACGTTGTTATCTTAGCAATTGATCGTAGACCCTGAATTCAACCTCGAAGACACAAATGTGTGCTCCACATGCTTGCAGAGCTCAAGAATGTTCTCTAGGCAACGACGTTTTCATCGCTTCAAACAAAAGAGAGGGAACACCTGGCAAATTCGTTGCATAGTTACAAGTGAAGAGCTTCCAGAAGTGATGATCATCACTTAGAATGGGGTTAACTCAGCCTCAAATATGCACACCTAAACCATCCATCCCCAATCTTTGGTTGAAGAAAAAGTAAAAGAACCATGTAATCTATCCATGAACCTCAATTAATAAAATGCAGAGGAGCGAATTGAAATGGGTTGGCTTTGATTTTTCGGTTTCTTTTTAGAAATTTGCAAACATGAAAATATTAAATTCCAACAAAATTGACCTCCTTTAAATTAAATCAAGGTTCACCTCCAGTTTTTCTATAGATTATTGAACTCTGATGATGCACGCAACATCTTTCCTTTTTCCCTCTGGTCAATACCATGTACAGGTCTAGCGTGAGGTCAATGCTACACTTTGACTCGTTTATCGGTGTATCTACACCCTCCATGAATCTGTGATCATTTCCAACCATACTAGCACATTTCCTTGATAAACACAATGATCATAATTCGATCTCCACTCGGTCTAGACCCTCTAATAAAAAATTCAAACGATGTTTTGACGCTGCAGGATTTTAAACATCGTATGCCCTTCCATGGCTGGCGTTTCTTCCTCCGATGCAAACCCCAGTTCAAAGAGCTTCAAGTGAGCTTCCGCATAATCAACAAAACGGAATCCTCATACGCTACATACTTCTTGACATAATATCAGAAGACCGGATCCTCCAACAATGCCTTATTGGAAGGAAGTTGAAGCAAACCTTCCTTCTCTCCATTAAGAAATTCCTTGAAACAGAAATTTGTCAAATATTAGAGTCACGCAGGAAAACTGCGTCTTTAGAGAATTAGTGCGCGAACTTATGGGTTATGGGCCCATGTATACATCAGAAGCATTTTAATCAGCAGTCTTCTCAATAAAAAGAAAAACCAGAACCACAATATAACTTTATTAAGCACTGTCGGTCCCACTTTGACTTTACCTCAGGGCGAGCACTTCAATCTTCACCGTGAATCTCATTCCTTAATCCAACGGCTATCACGTCACTCGATCACCTAGTAGCCTGACCGATCTCCACCGTTGATCTGTCTCGTCAGATCCAATGGCTATCGCTCAATCTCGCATAGATACTTTCACAAATGATAACAGGTCGATGTTGCGTGAGAAAAGTGGTTTTCTTGTGGTATGTGTCGCCCGCTAAGGGTAATCACGTAGAATTGAGAAATACCATTTACCTCCTTTAGGGCATGTGAGATACCGCTTACCATCTTTCCAAGACCACTCCATTATTATGTTATCACGTGGCTTAATCTCTGCCATTCATCTTGTGCTGATATCATCCGTCAATCTGTTCTCGGATCTCTTGTTCGCTTATTGGTGGAATACGCATTACAACACAAATTTAACTCTATCATACTTGTTTAAGGCAAAGTTCATAGGAACTTCATCCTTTAACTCGCACACACATATTATCAACTTACAGTAAAGAACATATATGCACACACATAAACATACAAAACCCAGATTACAATATAATAACACGCATATCTCAATTATAAACATAATTCGATTACAGGCTAAGGCCTCATGGCCCGAATCACAAATTGCCCCTGCGGCTACATTGCTTACTCTATATCTCTATTTCACACAACACATACTCTCTTATATAGGAAATTACAAAGGGAGGGATCATTTACGATCCGTGAGTTTCTCCCACAATCGCTCAATCAAATCCCTTAAATCTCCCAATACGCATACATGGCAGATAATTACATTTAATCAAGCCTTCTATAGAATTTTCAATTCCATCAATTTAGCTTTGTTTAAATAGAATTTGCCCCATTTTACCATGATTGTCCACGTTAGCATGTTCAGATGCTTCTACATCACAGAGGATTAGACGTCCATGCACCATCAAATCCAGGTCGCTCTTTGTGACATCTACCCAAGGTGTGGCCACCAAATAACCCTCATGCGATAATAAAATATTTCATATTGATGGAAGACCAAAGTCAATATGGCTTCAAATTGTTATGTATGACAAATCAGTGGAAGCATTGAATCACTTTTTGAGATTCATTGTTGGTCAGCAAACACGACCTTTTTCTTCTTCTTGAAGGCAGATGTTGGCTCCTTTGCATTTTCCATGATTTCGCGCTTCCTGGAACCAGTCATACCGTGCTTTTCTTTCCTATATTCAGATGACAAAAACTGGGTATTCTTCTTCTTTTCTTTTATGACAACCGAGACTTGACCTCGATTGGATAACCCTATCATTGTGACTTTTTGCTGGTAAAAGTAAATTTAGCAGTTATAAGTACAACATCGTCTTCTCTTGCTACATGACTCCCTTACCTCTTTCGATGTCGATCTTTATGATCAAACCATCACTTCTATCTTCATTTTTGAGTTGGGGATCTTTTCCAAAGCCCACAATATCGATACCATGGTTAAAACAATAATAGCTCTCCAAAGAAAATCTTAATGTAGATTTCTGATGCAGATCTTAATGCAGTTACCTAATGTCAACACAGGCCTAATAACTATAACGCTCTAATACCACAAGTAGGATATTAAACAAAATTAACACACATAAAAAATACTAGAGACATAGAAATGGCGGAAAAGGCCTCGGCCTTACTGTATTCCTCTCATAATGCAATCCATTGTACAAATAATGATAATAGTACAAATAAATACATGAGGAAGTTTGGCTCAAGATAGTACGTCTATCTTGGACACTATGGTTGAGAAAATCTCCCAACCAAACACTAATCTAGGAGTCTAACTAGTTGTAGAGAATCTCTCAACCAACTAAGCCTAAACTGACTCCAAACCATGAGGAACAAACTCAATCTAGAAAGGTAGGATTAAATCCAACTTTCTTGATATTAATTAATTTAATTGTTTTGGAATTATAATTGTTTTTGTCACATGAGAGTGAGGCTAACAACTAATGAATTGATGAAAAATAAATGGAGTAATTCCATCATAAAAGACCCACCAATAATACCACCTAAGTGAAAGTGTATCAACATTCATTGGGAGAAATTAGAGGGAAATGTTGATGAGATTCAATAAAAAATAATGTCAGCCGAAACAAAGTAAGCCGTGGTAAGAAGTCATAGGTAATTACGCCAAATAATGGGCACCAAGAATTTAGGTTCCCAATAGTAACCATATAAGAATAAAGCAACACCTAAAATGACACTAATAGAGGCAAACCTCAAATTATTAGCTCTAGTGAGATAGAAAACATTGATAATATAATAAATTTTGGAAATATCTAGACCCCACAATAATGAAATCTAGATAAGAAGCCCAAAATAAGATGAGATCAAAGTTTAAATATCTCAAAATCAGAATGTAGTTGAAAAGAAGATGGAAATTAAACACCAAAATATTAACAACATCACAAGGTCCCAGAGGAAAAATATCCATCCTATGTAATAGGAAAGCCAGTGACCCTAAACCGACAACATGCCAGAAATCTATCCCTCAAAATCAATAGAATTCGATATAATACCCCTATAAAACCAGTCAATTCCTATAGATACAAAAATAACACCGAAGAGTGACATCACACTGTTAGATAAGAGACATGGAAACATGACCAAAATTGAAACATGCTAGCCAATGAAAGAAACATCTCCCCAATTTCGTTGCTCGTTCTCATCCCCCAGTTCTGCAGGTGTTTAGGTTGAGACATACAAATTCCATATTTCAAGAATGACCATACTTAACTTAAATGTTGAGCTTCAGGATAGTGACAAAATAGCCCAAATTTTCCTCTATCTGATACACTCTATTGTGGTTATTACTTCTATATCTTGTGGTTGCACTTTATTGTGGTTATTACTTCAATATATTGTGGTTATGTTGAGAGATGTTCTCCAGCTTAGTAGGGAAGTTATTGTAATTTTTAACATTTTGACTTGGTTAAAATAAAATAATTAAAAAAAAATCCTCCAATCCATGTTTTTTTTTTTGGTATTCTTAACCCATGGTATTCTTCTCTAATGCGACCTATTTAAAGGATACTAATTAAATCATCCTAGATCAATATTAAGTCTGGATCTACCAAGTGATAAGAGGGATCAAATCTCAAATCTCTCTCTTGAGGTGAAAACGTATTTTATAGTGAAAAAATAGATTTGATTGCTCTCGGTGCTTGGTATGTTTGGAGTTAAGATGGATCTAGGTTGATAGTTATGAGTAGATCGTAGGTTGTTTATTGGTTGTCTATGAAATTTAATAATTTTTTGGTTAATTCAATTTTGATTTTGTCTATCAAGTAAAATTTGATTTTGCAAAAAGATATTTGTTGTGATTAAATAATAATGTTTATTTTTATTTTAGTAATTTAGTAATTCTTTCATTAATTATGTAATTGAAGATACGTTTTCACTAGGATTCCTATTGTCATGGTTTGCCATTGGGAAAACTAAATCAATGAAAAATAGGAGTTCCCGAGTCCAAAAAAAGTATACCAACATCATACAAATATAAAATTCATGCCAAATATGCTCATTGTCCATCTTGAAAGGCCAATTTGACTACCAAAAAAAGACTAGAAACTATCCTAACTAGCTAGATAACAAACCACCTAATAACAAAACATGGATAACTATCTGAATAAACAAAAAAGTAGAGAGTATTCTGAGGATGCATAGGAAGGCACAAGCTAGTGAAACCATATCAAGATGAAGTATAAACCTCTGTAGGAGCCATATCTATAAGGTTGTCCAGAGGTCCCCTGTCACAAGCTAAAGTTACTTCTATGTGGGTCAATTGTTCATCCATATCTCTATGTTTTATCTATATCTCATTCAATTTTTATAAATCTCTAGCTTGACTTCATTTCTATCAAGGATAACCTTACCAAGTAGTGATTTGATGTGCCACTATAGGTCAATGATGTATAAGTTTTCGTTTGGCACCCTTAGGTGTGCCCTCTGTTTGACACCTAGTCTACCAAAGATGCTAAAAATTCAGTGTTTATGTGTTGAGAATGATCCATTATCACATTTTATTTTGCATTCTAAATTTCGTATTGATTTTTTGATGGATTTTGAGCACGTTGAAGTTAGGGTGAAGCCTGAGCTCATAGGTGGGCTTGAGGACTACTTGAACTATCAAAACTACTAAATTCGTTGCAGTAGTAAGCTTGTTTTCACATCATGCATGCCAACATATAGAGGAATTTGGACTAAGAATAGGCTATGAGAGAAGAGGAACAAGACTGAGGAAATGGGGGTAGATAACAAACTAGAGAGGCGAGAGGTTTGGACAGTGGAGAAGTCAGCAAAACCAGGAAGGAGAAGAACCACGAGGTCATAGAAAGATCCGTTATCAAACAAGGAACTATTAATTACCATATAATAAGGAAAGTGGCCAAAAAAACCTCCCTAGGCCTCTGTGAATTCTTGATAATATGTAAACCTGAGATGGTTATGAGAACAAAAAACTAGATAGGAAATAGAGACAGTTGGGTCGAAGTAGCATGCAACCAATAACATGGACGAGTAAACCTTAAGTAAATACAAACCATAAACCATCGAACAAGTGTTTGTATCCAAGCACGCGTAGGCAATGGATATCATGTCATTTGGCCATGTTCACACTCCTATTTGTGACAATGTTGAACCAATTTAACACCACCAAGGGGAGGCCAAGCCAGGAGGACTTGGACCTTCCCCCAATGCATAAAAGAAACATCAAGGAGCCTTACCAAGCACACTATCAAGAGATTGTTTGGAGTTGAGACCAAACTACTAATTTCCAAACAACATCCACTAAAATCGTCATCCAACTCCATAAAAATCCATAATCAATATAGAAGTTTCTTGTATGCACCACTCTAGGTCATTAATGTTTACATGCTTGGAAATGATGGGGTATCAAACATTTGTATTACGATAGATGGGGTGGTGGTGCCCATGCCTCCCTCCTTTATTGAGCAAGGTGATGGCGAGGGTAACACACGGCTCCCCCGTGAAATTTGTTTATCACCCCATATGGGGTTATGTAAATAGTGTTGAGTAAACTTTGATATTTTATATATTTGAAGAATATATATTTTAATTTTTTTGGTCCTCTAGTAAAAATGGTAACTTTGATAATAACATTTTTAAATTAAATAATATATTATATATATTATTATATATATATTATAATGTTAAACAACATTTTATATTTTATATTTTTTAATATTTGTCACCATTTAATATGATGAAGCAATATTTTTTTGTAAGCTAATGTGTGTTTCCTTTCACTATAAAAAAATAGGATTAATACATCATTTAGCCCATTACATCCATCTAGATTATTTACTCGATGGTATCAACATGCCTAGTGGGAAATCAGGTTCTTTTGACCATCTATTAACTAAGTAACAAGTACAAAACTGTAACAATAACAATGTTTTCAACAAAACTAAATATTATACAAAGACATTAAGCCAAAACAAATAAGAGAAGCACATCAACCAACTAAGAGTATGAAGAGTTAACTAGGGCTAGGTTCCTCGCACTAGATCTTGGAGGGGTTGATGACATATCAATACAAGGAATATGTTGATCGATGTGAGATAGACGGGTTTCCATTTGTTCCATATGAAACCTCATGTTACACTATTCCCTCTTGACATCACCTAAGTTAGAAAAAATATTGTACTGGTCTGCTTGCATCTCCATAAGGATTCTACTCATCAAGGTTTTCATTTTCCAGTAAAGGAAAAGGGCTTGCAAATACTTCTTCCTATGACCCCTGGTTTGACTAGGGCCCGTAACCAAATTCCCAAATTCCTCTAAGAGCTTTGAATCAGGCATGGCATCACGATCTCTGGAAGCTAAATTCTCTAAATTTTGTAGTTCACTTTTGACATCCATAGGGGTAGCATTTTAAAAGGTTTCCACTACCTCTTGGGCTTGTGAATGAGCCTAGTTACATGCATGAGGGACAAATTCACCACCCCTACCTCTAAGACTCTACATCCTATGACGATGCATTTCCACAACCCAGCTAGCCTGCCTCAACTCGCAACTAGACATATACAACAAATGGAAAGGTTTAGTTGCGAGGGACTTTGCAATTCTCTAGTAATTACAAACTTAAACTCATTCCCAGACTACCATCCCCCTATGAGACAAATACCATAAACTTTATAAATATATAGTTGTAGGACACTATTTTCCACAATGTAAAAATAACCCTCTTTACCAACAAAAGACATGAGTTGGCAAGTTGTTACGAGACCAATGTTTAAGTCATGGGAATTAAAGCCCCTCCCACAAAGAAATGTTGAGCCTGATGGCGAGAACAATTTGACCTTACAGGAGACCCAAAAGAGGGTATAGTCCTCGGCAGAAGGTTCCCCTACCTCCTTGAATCCCTCAACAAAAGACAAAGACCTTCCCCGAATTATAGTGAAAACCACTAAGAAATAACATACACTTCTACAATACAAATAAGCCTAGGTTATAATCCAATTAAACATATCTTCACAGGAGATTTGTAATCATTTAGAAAACTAGACATTAAACCAAAAATTGAAAGAAAAAAGAGAGATTAATAGGATAAGGAATACCTTGAGCTAGAGAAGCGCCACCATGTACATGCATAAGATAATTGTTGACCTCAGGGTGACCTTTGGAGTCTTGCATGACTCTTTTGCTCCAACAAGTATTATTTTCACAAACATTCTCCTCTTCTCGAAACTGTTACTCATAAGAAAACTAAACCGGTTGATATGGACATAATGTAGGTTAATTCCCTTTGGCTCTCGCTTGTCACCAGAGGCAAGGGATACCAATTCCCCCGCATTCAGAAAAACCTTGACACCACACAACCTGTCCCTTACGACATATCCACTATTCATTTGATTTCCATTAAGGTGCCACATCTAGAGGCATACACGTGGGTATTCCTACCACCTACCAAATTTAATGTTCAACATTTCCATCCGACAATGGGTGGTGATCACAAATGCCCATAATTCCATTTGCCTTGGATCGCACCCCTAATGGGGGATATAACGAAGTTATTTTATTATAGTTGCAATTTTGATTTATGAATTATTGTTTAATATAAAAGTGGATTTAACACCCTTAATAACCTTAATGTAATCAAATTATACGTTGTTAATATCTAATATTTACAATTCTATCATCTTAAATTATTCTTACCAAATTTTCAAGAAAATGCTAATTTTCAAATACTTAAAAAAACTTAAAAATCTAATTCATAACACAATATTTACTTTTTAATATTAATATAGAACACAATGTGTTAAAAAATATATTAAATGATCACAAGACAAAAGATACATGAACTAAGAGTGAACAAAAGAAATTATGCCCTTGCAATGAAAAAATGAGTGGGAGCCATCATCAAACATGGAGGTAAGATGCAACAAAACATTATAATCATAGTTTTGATAGCTTCATGTCTTACTATTTATTTATTTATTTTTTATTTATTTTTAACTTTCAGTGTTCATACTGAAGGGTTCTAAGGTGCATGACCAATTCCATTAGTAATTTGTTGAGATTAACAATAACAAATGTTTAGATTATTAGTTATTTCTCATACTGATTTCTTTGTGTTATGGAATAACAAGTTGAGTACATTAATATCATTGTGATATAATGATTATATATAGGATAAATTAATAGATAGCAGGGGATAACGATAATATTCAATTAGCTTTTCAAAAGTAATTTGAGTGGTTGGGACTCACATTAATAATGTTTCTTAGCTTAATTTGAATTTTAGCTAACCTTGCTTGATATGGTTTACAGGATATCCAGGGAGGTTTTCTTGGAAATAATGTTATGTGATATTTGGTGGAAAAATGATTGTATGTTATAGTTATGGATTTCTTCCTTGATACCAAAAACGAAAAAAGAAAAAGAAAAGTAAAAACAAAAAAGGAAGAAAAAATATAATATTTAACCAATATTATAAATAGGAATTTGGCACATTTAGGATCTTTTCTTCTAACTATCATGGCTTTCATGAATCAAAAGGTCCAATGTTAAGTTGTATCTTGAGTAAAAATGATATTGGATTACTTATTGAAACTTTCAAACATGAAGGATATATAATCCTTAATATAGAAGGATTTAACCCATGATTAACATGGAATAAGAAATCCTCTTGCAAAGGCATTGAAGAAATAAATTGTTATATAAAGGGGATCCTTTATCCTTCTATTGGGATTCACATGAAATACCATTTCAATTAGTGCATATGGATGGAGATATTAGACATTAATACTAAAAAATTAGTTATCAACATGTTGTTTTGCACCTATAATTTCTACCTTTTTTAAGAAACACAATTTAGATAATACATTTTTGATGGTGCTAGAAATTTCCCAACCAAGGGGGTATACCCAATGTGAAGTCCCAATTAGACCTCGCACCATTTGGAGTAGGAGCCTCATCTAGAGTATCATCTTGACCACCATAACTTAAAGGTTTTCCTTACATACAATGAATAACATAAGAGAGTGCGCACTTAACCTTTGAAATCAGCAAGAAAGTTGACATTGTGAAACACCAATTGCAATGTGTAAAAGGAGGATTTCACGAGAGGGAAGTAAGAGTGAGTCTATAGAAGGAAAGTAGTAGTACTATCCTAAGAGAGGCACATGAAAGCAAGGAAGGATTTGTTAGCTATATAGCGAAATAGTTCACATAGACACACCGAACATTAAAGCGGATACAAAACACATTCAACAAGACAAGTACCAAATCCAATGAAGAAGTTCAATTTCCTTAGTACGTATGAACAAAACATGTACCACAAACATCTAAAGAATAGTCTTACAATATTCATGATACATGCATGAAAATGTGTTGGCTCAACGAGATTCTGATTATTAGGTGAAAGATCCAAGTACAAAGTTACAACGATGATCCACTAGCTACAACAGTTGAACATTAAGTCACTTCTTTCTTCTCCAAATAATGATCTTCTTTCCTATGCTAAGCTAGGGAATCCAAGGCTAGCTCTCCAAAGGATAAGCCTCAAAAATCCATTTGCTTGAGTTGTGAGGGTGTATTTATAACAAGAGGAATGAGCTTTCATATCCCCATGAACCTTAAGCTTCCCTCATAACTCTTAGATTTCTATTGTGACCTTTAGACTTCTATATGACTTTTGGAGTTTTCCTGAAGACTCTTTTGTACATATATGACTATGTGACTTTTCATATTCCACATATGACTCTTAGACTTCCACACATTACATTTGGTATTTTATTTTTGATAATTACACCATTACATCCAAAAATGATATGGAAAGACACACATGGATGCACATGACATTGTGATGGAATTGGTACAAGTCACAACTTAACAATGATGACATGGAATTCGTGATGAAGTGGTAATGCCAAGTTTTTCCTTTTGCTAGTTTGTCTTAAATATTTGTGAGAGGCATGTTCAATACTCATCTTCATGAAAAATTTTATTTGTTCTTCATCTTCACCCTCCAAGGGGCTGAAAATAGGGAGTCTTCACTATGATCTTAATCTTCTGAATTCTGTCACAATTTAGTTCCCCTTCATCTTCTTTTTCAATGAGCAACCTATCTTTACCACTTCACAAGTGTCTTCTAGCATTGACTCCTTCTCCTTCTCTTTTATAATCATCTTTTCATGTCAAGATATAGTACCTGTAACTGAAAATAACTCATGACAAGATGACATTAGTCTGAAAAACTCCTAGGTTAGTTTTCTTCATGAAAATCACTAATTGAGCTAGAACTGGGTACTCGACAGGGAAGAAGGCTTAGGGATTGCATAGTGCACAGTCCCAGAGGCTAGGAGTGAGGTATTGATGCTTGTGACTCTACAATGTGCAACATTGGAGGCCCAAGAGACAAGAATGCATAGTTGAGGGCCATAGTGAGGCAAGCTTACCCACCTTAGCTTCCCAATGCGTAGTTCAAGAGAGAGAGAGGGCCACAAGAATGTCTAGTTCAAGGAGATAGGGTGGAAAACTGATGATTGCAACTGTGTAATGCAGAAAAGGAAACTTGATGGGAGGGAAGATTGCACAGCTCTTGGGAAAAATGACTACGCAATGTGCAGTCCTTGGAGGAACTGACTACACATTTTTTCAGTTCCAGGAGGCAAGGGTGCATGCATGAAGCTTGGAAATACACAATGCAAAATTCAAGAGGGAAAAGTGAGATCAAGTTGGTTGAGCATGAGATATTTTTGAATTTGACTGATCAAGTTGGTTGAGCATGAGATATTTTTAAATTTGACTAAGTGTGGTATTAGTGAGGTAGAGATGAAACCAAGGCTAGCCTTGACATTATCACACACTCAACAGATTCGAAAATAAAACATTAAACAATCAACACTCATAATCAACATGATTCCCTTTATGTGACAACAAAACAATACTCTCTTACAAGTGCGACACTTAAGATACACTTTGAGACGACAATGATGACACTAGTATGACACTGCATGAAACTTTGAGAATGAGTCTAATACATGTCTATGTGATAGATAGGACCCATTGGTACCAAATTTTCCTCTTGGGATGAACCATAGCTCTGCTTGTACATCGTGCGACAATTCCCATGCCGAAAGCAGCACTTACAAAAGTATGAAAAAAAGTGCAAATGACACTTGCAAAGACTTAAAGAAAGTTAAAGCGACACATGTCAGAGTGGATATAAGATGAAAATGAAACTTTTTAAAGTGAAAGTAAGCGAAAATGACAGTCGCAAACGTGAAAGTGACACTTGTGAAAACAAAGGGCGCAAGTGCGATAGTTGATAAAACTCATCGAAATAGAAGTACTAATTGCGATCGTAGTGAGAAAGAATGTCAATGGAGAGTACAAACTAATTGTCAAAATGTACTCTGTAGTACACTTTTCTTATGGATTGCACAGTCACCATAACTAGTGATTGTGCAATCCTTACCTCTAAGAGTTGCGTAGTGCCTATGTAAGCTTGCATCAAAATAAGTGCACATGTGAATTCTTCAAGAATTGAGCATGCAAAAGAAAGTGACTTTGACACTTATAATTTGAGGGAACATCAACCGACCATGAAGAAAATATAAATGATCAAGGAACGACAGATCCTAGGATCACAAGTAGGCTCCAAAATTCAAGTGTAAGCAAAATTTTGTAGGGTGTTTGTCACAACGACAACACTTGGCGACACATTGGTAGAACTCGAGTTTTTATGTTTAGGTTTTCCCTTTAAGTGAAAGGTCTCATTCTTTTAAGAAATATTAATTTTCCATGTGGATTACCCATCTTTTCCATTTATCCCAGTTAAATATATAGTCTCTTATTTTCCTTTCTCAACCTCAAACACATCAACATAAAACTAGTCACACCTTAAATGTTTCGATAGGGGAGAAGGATAGTAAGTATACTGAGATTTTAGGAAAATTTCCTGGTGTTTCTCTGCTACTAGTGAGCCTGAATAATATCTTGATGGAGTCACCTCAAGGAACCATAAGCATTTCTTCACTTCCAGAAAGGAACCATAAGAAAATATGAATGATCAAGGAACGACAGATCCTAGGATCACAAGTAGGCTCCAAAATTCAAGTGTAAGCAAAATTTTGTATGGTGTTTGTCGCAACGACAACACTTGGTGACACATTGGTAGAACTCGAGTTTTTATGTTTAGGTTTTCCCTTTAAGTGAAAGGTCTCGTTCTTTCAAGAAATATTAATTTTCCATGTGGATTACCCATCTTTTCCATTTATCCCAGTTAAAGATATAGTCTCTTCTTTTCCTTTCTCAACCTTAAACACATCAACATAAAACTAGTCACACCTTAAATGTTTCGATAGGGAGAAGGATAGTAAGTATACTGATATTTTAGGCAAATTTGCTAGTGTTTCTCTGCTACTAGTGAGCCTGAATAATATCTTGATGGAGTCACCTCAAGGAACCACAATAATTTCTTCATTTCCAGCAAGCCTGAACAATACCTCCACGAAGCTTTTTGCTTCACTTCCCCGCGCAGTAAGCCTTTATCTTCTTCACCTCTTTATTTAGTTACTAATAGAATGCACAAAGGAACTTTTTGATTTTGATGGTGGAAGAGGGATCTCGACTTATTAAGAGAAGAAGAGGTTGGTTCCTTATTTAAGGGATTTAAAAGATAACCAAAGTTAATATGCTTGTTTAAAGTTTTTCTCCTTTCCCTTCTCTACTCGATTGAGTCGACATGACAAAACACCATTTAATACAAGGATGATTCGTAATGGAAGATCCTAATAAAGGTACAAGCTTTGTAGTTCGACCAAAGGCTTTTCGTCTAGAATGAATTATATTTTCCATTCAAACTTTATTGACTTTAAAGATATGTAAACCCAAGATATAGAACATGATGACATATAAGGTAAGCATTGTTCTTCATCTGAATTTCCCTTTTTAAGTTTCACTGTGTTATCTCTTGATCCAAACAAGAGCATATTTCATGCAAATTATTATTAATAAAAACATGAAATAAAATACAAGGAAAAACAAAGAAACAAAACAAAAAAGGAAATAAAATGGAGGTTGAACATAAAACAACATGCATACAAAAGTAGGAAAACAAAATAAATGCAGAGACTAGATGGAGGGAAAACATAGGATGAGTGTGAAAAGGGAAACTAGAATACAACTAGTCCTACTCCTAACCTAACCAACTAGATGGTCAAGATCGGGTGTAATGAAATTTCCAATCCAACCACTGTAACTACTCCCGACCTCCAAACAAAAAGATATCGATAATTAAAACTGAAATATAATGATGTGAAACAAAAAAGATAAGAACTTGAATAGCTTGCACAATAGATTGAAGGTATTTTCTGAAGGAAAAATATGTTCCATAACAACTAACCTTAACCACATAACAACCTTAGCTTTTCAATGAGAACCACATAAACCTATAAGGCCTCTTGTGGGTGAATATTCATCGGTGTTGTCTTTCTCAACAAGCATAAAGAAAGATCGAAGCTTATTATTAGCAAATAGGATTGCTAAGTAAGATGCTTCTAGCCAGCTATAGATTCGATCATGAAATTCAAAACACTCCTTTTGAAAACCTTAGGACTCTCAAGAGAATGAACTTTCAATTAGAACATCTAAATCATGGGAAGAATCTTGTAAGGGAAGGATAACTCGATCTGGTCTAGAGGCTTTGTCAAAATAGTGATAACCTAACATAACCATCAACAAAGACTGAAGTGCCTCAATTGTTTGACAAATATCTGAACAATGAAATGATAAATCATAAATACCATTAGATTCAACGAGATCAAATGATGAAAAACAACCATCATCAGATATACTAGTGGGAAAATGGTTATTGGAATCAAAATTGTTATATCCAACATTATGATCAGATTGATAGCTTAACATACAATATTATTGATTATTGATCGGTTCCCTTTGTGTCCAATCCCATACCAGACCATAATACGGAGTTAGAAACGATTGATGGACGTGTAAATATAGGAAATCGATTAAAATAACATGCTGAAAAAAGGTTAGAAGAATACATCAAATCAAATCTAGAATACATATTAGCATGGGGGATTTGATCCAATGAATGATTCAAGACCATAATTTTGATGAAAAGAATTGATTGGGATAGAACAAAAATTATTTTCTCAATGACATTCATAATGAATATTAGGAGATGGTTGTTCACCATAACAGTCAACATATATGAATTCTTCGGCCAAAGATAATCTTTAAATTTCTCAACTTCACAATTTTGTGCATCCATGAAAGGCATGCATTCCAATCCAAAGTTAGATATAATAGGTCTACATGAAGATGAATTCACTATAGCAGTATCCTCTATCTAATCAGAAACCCGATCTCAAGAGATAGAAAAATTATAATAATAAATCCCTAAATCCACCAAGGACAAGTTTGCATCCAGTGAAACAATATGAAGTAAAAAAATTGTGAGGAAATCCATATCTGACATGGTTCAAGGATCTTACTAGGATTGCAAGAACCTAAAATAACCATTAATGAGATTTGAAGTTCCTCGACTTCCTAACAGGTTCCAAAACTTTGAAAATATAGATAACGACATTTTAAGAATCGAGTCAGATAGAAAATTGCATGTGGACAATTACTATTATTTAAATTAACAAGATAACCATTATCTGGATGGAATCCATCTATATCACTCATTTGATCAGATTTTTCAACCTCAACAAACAAAATTATCAAGTCATAATATTCTTATAATAAAAAATCTAGGGATGTATGAATCCGATAAGTATCGAGGGCAAACTAATTTGAAGAGTTTTCCTCATGCAAAAAAGGAGATGATAAGGGATGAAATGGAACCTCTATCATTTGATTTCTTTCTTCTTCATCATGGATAGACTTAGTGCCTTGCGTCAATCAAGAGTCAACTCATTAGATGATGCAATTGAAGAATATGGAGTATCTTCATCGCAAGTTGATTCATTATAAGTAGTAGAGAACAGGGGATAGAGAGGTGAAGAGGAATAAGAGTTCATAAGAGAATCCTCTTTGATCGAACCAAATCTAAGATCTAAATATTTTGAAACAAAATATTCTTGAGAGACCAAAAGATGAGTTGGTGCACTTAGGCTTCCATCATCATATATTTCAAAGGAGTCATCCTCATCAGAAAGATGGATTCCTAAGACTTCATATTGATTAGGAAAATTGATTTCATTTGTTTGAATACCAGATTCAATATCAACGAAGAATGAGGAAACACCATCTTCACATGGAGGACTCTGAAAAAGAGAAGAGATATTGAAAGAATATTCACCTTCCTGCTCCTCTACCCGCAAAATGTGACTACCTTGCACCTTTTCAATGCTTAGATTTGGAAGAGATTGATTAGGAAGAGCAAGGGACAAGGGATAATGATAAAGATATGATAGGCGACAATAGATATCCATATCATATTCAAGACTGAAGTTATGAGTGTTAATGTCATCTTGCAGACTAAAGGGGTTAGTATTCACCTTAGGTTCCATAAACCATTCCAAAGTTTCCTCCATTGGATATGGATTGTGAGAAATGGATGAAGGTTTTAGAGACAAATTAACCATTTGATTTTCAAATTTCCCAATTTCAATATTATCACCAAGAGGCACCCAAGTTGGTACTAGAAATGGAGGACGAAAAGGAACAAAAGGAATAATAGGTTCCTCCTCTGAAATTAGATGTCTATCATGATTTACAAAAGTTGGGGAAACATAAACATCAAGGGGTTCAAGCTCACCATGTAAAGAGATATGAACCAAAAACTCAAATGTCTGTTTAAAAAAGTCCCAATTCGTATATTCTTTAGGAAATTCATAACATAGGTGAAGGAATCGATTAGAAAATCCTCAATTTATTCATCAGGGTTAATTCTTAGTTGATTAATATTTTTAAGGACATCCTAGTAACCATACTTGTAAAAGGCTAAATGAAGCTCCTTGATGAAGTGTTCAAAAGTATGAATGGAAGCGGGTGGTAGGGTGTGACTCCATCAGTTAAATAAACCTTCAATTATGAGGAAGAAAATAACACAAGCCACATATTCATAATAATTTTCATAAAATTTAAATAACATAGGAAACAAATATGCATTCTCGGCTATGGATGTATCACCCTCACCATCAAACTTGATTTGAGACAAGTCATAAAGAGGTTCATTAGGGATAAAAAATTTACCATCAAATCTATTGGAAAAACACCCCAGGAGTATGATTTAGGTAAGGGCCATTTAAGATAAGATATTCAAAATAGACTCAATGGGAACAACTTGTCATCTTCCCCTCCATCTAGTGCCAACTATTGACGGTGTTGGAAATCCGTTAGCCAAGGGGTTCTCCCTGATGTGAATTCTAAATTAGACCTCACACTGATTGGATTAGGATCCCCATATAGAGTATCGACCCAACGAATATAAGTTAAAGGTTTGGCTCAGCTCCGATGAATACATAAGAGAGTGTACACATAACCTTTGGAATCAACAAGAAAGTTGACACTGTGAAATACCAATTGCAATATGTAAAAGGAGACTCTCACAAGAGGGATGTAAGTGTGAGTCTCTAGAAGGAAAGTAATAGTACTATCCTAAGAGAGGCACATGAAGGAAATGAAAGATTTTTTAGTTATCTACTGAAATAGTTCACATAGAAACAACAAATATTAAAGTAAATACAACATAGATTCAAGAAGATAAGTACCAAAGCCAATGAAGTATGTTGAAAATAGAAACAAGAAATGCTAAAAATATCATTTCTATAGATAGCATTTCAGGATATATTCCAATTCTAATTTGTCCTTGAATTAAAATTGAGAATTAAAATTCGAATTTAGTCTCACCAGCTATTTGAAAAATAATTAATTAATTCATCTTGAGTTAATTAGTTGGTGAAATTCAAACATGAAGTCTTTGTGAATACAGGAAACAGTTATCCCTTTGATTGAGGAAGTTATCCCTTAATTAAGGAGATAAGGATGAGTTGTACTTGATTTGTAATTAGTTAGCTCAGTTTATTGAGTTAAGTCCAGCTAAATTAGTTGCAAATAGTTGGAAGAACTAATTGTGAGTTTAGTCAGTTAATGCATGCAGGAATGCAACTAGTGTTCTCCAGATAACTGAATATTCTCTCATAAATAACTCATGCATGTCAGTTAAGACAAAGGCCCAATTGAGATTAAAGGAAGGGACAGTGTACTATCAGTTGCTAGAATATTTCTATGAGAATATCTCTTACATGTAGAAGGAATTCATTCCTTGAGGATTGTGAAGTTTCTACAGAGGACAGAGCAGTGTGTGAGGTGAGAATCACACAGGTTACAGATGGATCACCCAGGATAAATAGTGCAAGGAAATAGGAGGCTTGGAGGACAGAGGAGAAGGCATATGTGTTGTCTATTCTGTCTATGAGCAGTAGTGAGGGATTGTACTGAGAGCTGGATAGGTTGAGAGCTAATGCTTTGTGTAATCCTGAGATATTTCCACTTGTATGAGAATACAGAGAGTGGGGTTTTTAGCTGAGGCTTTCCCTAGATTATTCTTCTTTGTTTCATGTGTGATTGATTCTTCTTCTCTATTACATGTGTTCTATTTGATCTTGCTCAAAATCGATTAAGCTTCTGCAAGTTTGATTGTAGAAGTAGATTAATTATTTTGCTTTAGTACTTTGCATAAACAATTTAATCTACACTAAGAATTTCTACATGGTGTCAGAGAAAAGGTGATCAGAGCTGTGAACAACATAATGAGAAGGGAAAAGTTCGAAGTTTGAAGTTCTTTATTGTAGGTACAAAGTTGATTTCTTGTCACATCTCAAATTTCACCAATGGTGTTCAATGGCTTGAGACTCAAGTATGCCCTGGATGGCAGCTCGAATTACATAGCATGGAAGGATCACATGGAAGTGGTATTAGAAGACAATGGTTTGAAGGAATTCATTGATCAAGAAGTCCCCAAGCCAACAACAACTAATGCCCAAGAATTGGCGGAATGGAATAAATGTGTGGCGAGAGTGAGGAGGATTCTCTGGAGGGAGTTCCAAACCATATTATCTCAAGTCTCCATGGGAAGGAGACTTTGTTTTCAATGTGGAAGACATTGAAGGACCTATATTAGAACAATAGTGACCAGAGGAAGCTGGGGCTGAAGGAAAAGCTTCGGAAAATCAAGTGTGAAAAGGGCGAGATGATTTCTACATATCTGAACAAGCTCACCACCTGTAGAGATGAGCTTGGAAGTGTAGGAATCATGACAGCTGATGATGATATGGTGTGTATTGCTCTCCTTGGTCTTCCTAAGAGCTAGCATAGGTACCAGGACTCAGTGAATTGAAGAGAGAAACTTCCAGATTGGGAACGACTGTGGTCGGATCTGATGAAGGAGGAGATTATGAGAAGCACCAGAGGTGGTTCTTCATCTAAGCATGATGATGAAGAAAATTTAACCTTAGCAAGTAAGGCGCAGAAAGGGAAAGGGAAGGCTTCCCATTCCAAATCAAGTTCTTCCCATGGTGGGAAGAAGATTGACAAATCTAAAGTGATATGCTTTAATTGTCATGAGGTGGGACATTATGCAACTAATTGTCCATTGAATAAATCCAAGAAGGGATCCTCGAAAGGATTAGAAGGTGAGTAACTAGCCTCTTAGTTAGAATTGGATTTTACCCTCATCACATGCATGGTTTCATCGATGGTGGGTTTTGTTTGGTACCTGGACAGGGGAGCCTCATTCCACATGACCAGCGATAAGAGTTTATTCAGTACCTTGGAGGAGAAAGACCTCAAGATGCACATTGATATGGGAGATGATGGAAAGTACCGTATTTCAGGTGAAGGTATGGTTGTGTTTTAGAGGGAGCATGGAGCTCCTCTCACCCTGACTGATGTAAAGTATGTTCCTGGACTAAAGAAAAACTTGGTATCAGTCACGATGTTGGAAGACAAAGGCTATGATGTAGTATTCAGTAAACGAAAGGCATTCCTAAGACATATAGCCACAAATCAGACCAAGAGGATTGGGATTCGAGTGAAGAATCTCTACAAGATAGAGGTAGATGACTGTGCTACATTGAGTTCCAAAGCTGAATTGGTGCAAAGCCAAGATATTCGTGAGTTATGGCATAGAAGGTTGGGCCACTTGCATCATGGGGCCTTGAAGATAATGCAACAGATTTCTACTAGACTTCCCAAAGGTAAACTTAAGCAAGTGGGCACATGCAAAGGTTGTACGTTGGGTAAGTATGAAAAATATTCCTTTCATGATCGAGACAGTCAAGCTGAAGCAATCTTGGAGCGAGTCCATACAGATGTGTGTGGACCATTCTCGATAGCCTTCACCACTAAACAAAGGTGTTATGTGCTTTTCATTGATGATTTTTCTTGTAAATGCTGGATCTATTTCATGCAGAAGAAGGATCAAACCTTCTCAAGCTTTTGTGAGTTCAAAGCCTTGGTTGAGAAAGAATCAAGAAAGAAGATCAGGGCCCTAAGAAGCAACAATGGTGGAGAGTATGTCTCTGAAGAGTTTAAGGACTTGTCTAGTGGAAGGAATTAAGTGAGAGTTGATGGCACCTCATAACCCACAACAGAATGGGGTGGCCGAGAGGAAGAACAAAATGATTGTGGGGGAAGCTCGGGTGATGCTACATGACCAAAACCTACCTCTTCATTTGTGGGCTGAGGCATGCAACACAACAGTCTATTTGCAGAATAGAAGTCCGCGTTGCATACTTGGGATGAAGACACCAGAGGAAGCTTTCTACAGGAAGAGACTAGATGTAGATCACTTTAGGATCTTTGGCTGATCAGTTTATTTCCATGTGACCAAGGATGGCTGAAAGAAACTTGAGCCAACAACAGAGTTGGGGATACTTATGGGGTACACTGATACACCCCACAACTATCGGGTGTATTTTCCTACCAGTCGGAGGACAGTGGCTAGCATAGATCTTAAGTTTGATGAGCACAAGACCATGCGAGTTTCCCTTGAGAGGGAGCTCTAAGTACAGGCTGTGGAGGAACTATTGGTTCCTGAGGAGGAGGAGCCTCAGACTGATGTGGAGCAGCTGCATGCAGAGGTTCCAGGAGTGGAGACATCCACTCAAGCAGTCTTCCAGAGATGGGTGGAAGCGCATGAGAGAAGCTGACATATTGTTGTCGGATGCAAGAGAGAATGTGGGAGAACCATCTTCTCAGCGCAGACAGATGAGGTCACCTGATAGGTACACTAGATACATGGCCCTTGTTGGTGAATGTGTTGAAACCGAGCCATATTCCTTTGAGGAAGCAGTGCAACAACCAATTTGGGTTGATTCTATGGTGGAGGATTATGACTCCATAGTTTAGAACAGTGTTTGGGATGTTGTTCCAAGACCAGAGAACAAGTCAGTTGTGACTCCCGTTGGCTTTAAAAGGTAAAGCATGTTGTTAATGGTAGTGTGGAGAAACATAAGGTAAGGTTTGTTGCCCATGGTTTATCACAGGTTGAGGGGATCGACTATGATGAGACCTTTTCTCCTGTAGCAAGGTACTCACCTATCATATCGATGTTGGCACTATCAGCACAGATGGGTAGGAAGATCCATCAAATGGATGTGAGGATTGCATTCCTCAATAGCAAGTGGAAGAGGTGTACATAGAGAAACCAGAAAGTTTTGAGACCTTCGATCATGAGTCACATGTGTGCCGACTCAAGAGAGATTTGTACGGGCTGAAGCAAGCACCTTGTGCTTGGTACACCAGGATCGTCAACTACTTCACCAGGTTGGGCTTCACAAAGAGTGAAGCGGATGCGAACTTGTACCATATCATGGTGGAGGGTAAGCAGTTGATCATTGTTCTTTATGTTGATGATCTGATATTGACAAGTGATGATCGATGGATCATGTCTTGCAAGGAGGACCTTGAAAGAGAGTTCAAGATGAAATACATGGGTCTCATGCACTACTTTCTAGGCATGGAAGTGTGGCAAAAGGATGAGGAAGTGTTTGTGTCTCAAGGAAAGTATGCCAATGAGATACTCAAGAGATTCCACATGGAGAAGTGCAAGCCCATGTAGACTCCTCTAGCAGATAACTAGAGGAAGGAGGATTCCACTTCAGGAGAAGTAGTAGAAGCTACTGTGTACAGGCAGCTTGTGGGTTCACTGATTTACTTAATGAGCACATGACCAAATTTGTGCTATGTGGTGAACCAGCTAAGTCAAGCTATGGTTTAGCCTACCAAGCTATTTCGGAAGGCAGCTAAGCATGTTTTGAGTTACCTCATAGGCACATCTCAATTTGGATTATGGTACAGATGGTCAGAGGGAGTGAAGCTACAGGGCTTCATAGATGCAGATTGGGCAGGGAGTCCATCAGATCGAAAGAGCACATCAGGAGGAATTTTTAACCTTGGTTCAACTGCCATTTCTTGGTACCGCAGGAAATAGAGGTCAATTACACTTAGCTCAACAGAGGCTGAATACATGGCTACAAGTCAGGAAACATGTTATGCCATTTGGATGAGGAAAATTCTAGTTGGTTTGTTTGATCAGAGGATGGATCCAACTGTGATCTATTGTGATAATCAGAGTTGTATCAAACTCTCTAAGAATCCATTATTTCATGACAGTTACAAGCACATCGACATTCGATATCATCATCTCAAACACTATGTGGCAAGGAGGATCAAGTTGTTGCAGTATATTTCGACCGCAGAGCAAGATGCTGACATTTTGACTAAGGAATTGTCAAAGTGTAAATTCAAGTTCCATAGAGACAGGATCGGGGTGGCAGATAATCCCTTTCTTGTTGAGAGGGAGTGTTGAAAATAGAAACAAGAAATGCTAAAAATATCATTGCTATAGATAGCATTTCAAGATTTATTCCAACTTTAATTTGTCCTTGAATTAAAATTTGAATTTAGTCTCACCAGCTATTCGAAAACTAATTAATTAATTCATCTTGAGTTAATTAGTTGGTGAAATTCAAACATGAAGTCTTGGTGAAGACATGCAACAATTATCCCTTTGATTGAGGAAGTTATCCCTTAATTAAGGAGATAAGGATGAGTTGTATTTGAGTTGTAATTAGTTAGCTCAGTTAACTGAGTTAAGTCCAGCTAAATTAGTTCCAAACACTTGGAGGAACTAATTGTGAGTTCAATCAGTTAATGCATGCATGCATGCAACTAGTGTTCTCCAGATAACTGAATATTCCCTCATAAATAACTCACGCATGTCAGTTCAGAAAAAGAGCCAGTTAGAATAAAGGCAAGGACACTATACTATCAGTTGCTAGAATATTCCTATGAGAATATCTCTTGCATACAGAAGGAATTCATTCCTTGAGGATTGCACAGCTTCTATAGAGGACAGAGTAGTGTGTGAGGTGAGAATCACACAGGTTACAGCTGCATCACCCAGGAGAAATAGCACAAGGAAATAGGAGGCTTGGAGAAAAAAGGAGAAGGTATATGTGTTGTCTATTCTGTCTATGAGCAGTAGTGAGGGATTATACTTAGAGCTCGATAGGTGTTGAGAGCTAAAGCTTTGTGTAATCTTGAGATATTTTCACTTGTATGATAATACGGATAGCGGGGTTTTTAGCTGAGGCTTTCCCTAGAGTATTCTTCTGTGTTTCATGTGTGATTGGTTCTTCTTCTCTGTTATATGTGTTTCGTTTGATCTTGCTCAAAATAGATTAAGCTTCCGCAAGTTTGATTGTAGAAGTAGATTAAGTATTTTGCTTTAGTACATTGCATAGTTATTTTAATCTACACTGAGAATTTCTAGAAAGTAGTTCAATTTCCTTAGCACATATGAACAAAGCATGCACCACAAACATCTAAATAATAGGATACAAATATTCATGATATATGCATTAAAATGCGTTGGATCAAGGATCTTCTGATTATTAGGTGAAATATCCAAGTATATAGTTACAAAGATGAGCCACTAGCTCCAATAGTGGAATATTAAGTCACTTCTTGCTTCTCCAAAGAATGATCTTCTCTCCTATGGCACGCTAGAAAAGCTAAGGATATCTCTCCAAAGGCTAAGCTCAAAAATCCATTTTCTTGAGTTATTAGGGTGTATTTATAACAAGAGGAATGAAATTTCATATCCCCATGAACCTTGAGCTTCCCTCATGACTCTTAGACTTCTAATGTGACCTTTGCACTTTTATATGAATTTTGGAATTTTCCTAAAGACTCTTTTGTACATATATGACTATGTGACTTTTCATATTTCACATATGACTCTTGGACTTCTACACATTACATTTTTTCCTTTCTTTTTGATAATTACATTGTTACATCCACAGATGATGAGACAAGACACATGGACTCCATGATGAAGTGGAAATGCCAAGCTATTCCTCTTGCTATCACTCATGACAAAATGACATCTATCTAGAAAACTCATAGTCTAGCTTACTTCATGAAAATAATTGATTGAGCTAGAACTGGGTATTGGACATGGAAGAAAGCTCAATTATTGCAAATTGCATAGTTTTGGAGGCCAGGAGTGATGCACTTATGCTTATGATTGCGCAATGTAAACCACTAGAGGCCTAGGAGATAAGAATGTGTAGTTAAGGTTCACATGAGGCAAGCTTGCCCACTTTAACTTCACAATGCACAATTTAGGAGAGAGAGAGGGACAAAGGATTATGCAGTTGCATTGTTTAGGGAGACATGATGGAAGACTTTTTCTTGCAATTGCACAATGCAAAAAAGGTGACTGGATGGGAGGTAGTATTGCGTAGTTCTAGAGGTGAGGATGTAGTTATTGGGCACTATGAATATGCAATGCACAATCCCTGGAGGCAATAATTACACATTGCATAGTTCCAAGAGGCAAGGGTGTATGCTTGAAGATTGAAACTATGTGATGCGTAGTTCAAGAAGGTAGAGTGAGCTCAAGTTGGTCTAGAATGAGACCTTTTGGACTTTGACTAAGTGTGGGATTAGTGAGGCAATGATGCAACCAAGGTTGGGATTGAAAATGATCACACACTCAACACATCTGATGACACAACATTAAACACTCAACACTCAGAATCAACATGATCCCTTTGATGCAAAAATAAAACAATACTCTCCTCCAAGTGTGACACTTAGGTTACACTTTGCAATGAAAATGATAAATTTAGTAAGAAAATGCATAAAACTTTGGGAATAATTCTAATACATGTCTATGTGATATATAAGACCCATTGGTACAAAATTTTCCTCTTGGAATGAACCATAACTCCTCTTTTACAATGTGCGACACTTCCCATGTCGAAAGACGAAACTTACGAAAGTAAGAAAAATATGCAAACAACACTTGCAAAGGATTAAATAAAGTGAAAGAGACACATCCCATAGTGAATATAACATGGATTTTTTTTTAAGCGAAAGAAAGAAAAAATGACAGTCATGAATGTGAAATTGACACTTGAAAAAACAAAGGTGTGCGAGCACCACAGTTGAGAAAGCACACTGAAATAGAAGTACAATTGCAATCAGAGTGAGAAAAATGTTAATGGACAATGCAAACTAACTGTTGACATGTACTATGCAATCCACTGGGATTATGGAGTACACAGCCATCACCACTAGTGATTGCATAAGCCTTACCTCTAAGAGTTGTGTAGTGCCTATGTAAGCTTGCGTCGAAAGAAGTGTACTTGTGAATTCTTCAAGAATTGAGCATCATAAGCAAGTGATTTTGACACTTATAATCTGAGGTAACATCAACTGAACATGAAGAAAAGATGAACTATCAAGGAACGACAAATCCTAAGATCACAAGTAGGCTCCAAAATTCAAGCATACAAAAAATTTTAGAGGTTGTTTGTCACAACGACAAAAAAAATGTTCATAGAATGGCCTAGTATAAGAATCAAAGTTAATATCCTCTTTCTAGGGGATTTAATGTTATAAAAAAAAGTAACCATGTTGTCATCCTAATGAAAATTTCCAATCTAACCCTTATGATCAGATGAGGACATTGTGTTAGCTCATAGATGCAAAAAAGCTCTAAATATCTAGGTGAATTTTTTTTCTTAAAAATCATCAATATTTGTAACCCTCAAGATTTAGAAATATGCAACATATAATGAAGTGAATACACTCCAACCAATTGATTTATATTCATAGGTTTTGCATTAGTGTGTTATATTATGATATACAACCAAAAAGTTAATTTCAACATCTTAACGAGCATGATCCAAACTCAGGTTAGAGACCCTTATTCCTAACTCCAAATTATGCCATACATAATAATTCCTTAGATGAAAAAATAGATAATGAAAAATGATTGATCTTCAACAAAATTAAAGATTTTCTCTTCCTAAAAGATCTAAAGAATGAATACAATATCTTCATAAGTTATACATTATTAAATATCTCTATCGTATTTTTACGCTAACATTCTCAACTTGTATAAACAAACACTCTAGAAGTTTCATGTAAAAAGGAATATTGATCTACTAATCCTTGGTATAAAAAAGAGTGTAAAATTGCTAAAAAAATCCACTAAGGAAGCTATTGAGAAGTCCTTAAAAGATGACAAGATAAATAGTTACAAAGATAGATAATTAATAGAAAACAAAGATATTATAAAAATATAAAGTTATTGAAGCATTTACACCATTCTAAATTTTATCCTAACAATTGTAGGAGGAAAATTCTAATTCAAAAAACCAAATAGGATTATATGATTGTGCTAAGCACTAGAATTTGCATCTCAAGAAGAGATTATGAATCCACTTACATCAAGGACGTGATTCAAACCCTTTGTACAAAGCAAGAGATTTTTACTTGGAATAGAGAGAGTATGAGGTTAATAACTTATCTAAGGGAAATATAAACACCTTAAAATAATTTAGTAGAAATATGAAAACTAGAGGACATGCCCTTACGCCTCACATTCACAAGCTCTTTAATTCCTAGGAAAGTGGGGTTTCCATAATCCATGGAGCCAAAGCCTCAATGTACCCATTTTTAGAAGTAGGGATAAAACTATTCCCTCATATTTAAGGCCATTGTGACTAGCCTTCTTTTAGTCAATTTATAGTGGATAATTCTAGAAAAGAAGATTAGCATATGGTTGGAATGTCAAGGAAAAATAGTTAAAGGCAAATTTAGTTTTAGAAGTTATTATTCAACCATTGACTACCTAGTTAACCTTAGGAACATCAGTAAGGAATGTTGTAAAAATAAAACCAATATCTTGTGTTGATTTGTTGACTTTAGGAAACTTTTGACATATTAATTGGATGCAATGTTTGTATTAGATTAGAAAAAATAAATATTCATTCTAAGTCAACAGTTGATACATTAATCTATATGAGAATTTTATTGCTAAGTTTAGGAATAATGAGGGTTGTTTAGAAGAAATTAATTATAATATAGGATGTAAACAAGGTTATCCTCTATCCCCTACATGTTTTGGTGCTTATGTTGATATAGAGGCATGCTTTGAAGAAGAAAGATGTGTTAACATGGTTTTATCTAGAATAATCATTGTCCTTCTTCTTTACACAACAATATTGTTCTTATGGTGAGGTCTCTTTATTATCTCAGTGAGAAACTAAGAAATTCTCAAGGACTTTTGTTCTAGCATAAATATGTTCATAAACACCACTAAAACAAAAGTTTTTATAACCAAATCCAAAAGGATTAATTATGCTAATTTTGTGTATTACAATAGAAACTTAGAGGAAGTTACTTCATAAAAATAACTTGGAGTCAACCTTCTTATAGCATTGAGAAAAATTATTAATGGTGGATGCGAAGCTTATTTTGGTCTTGAAAATAATTCTATGTCAAGACCTACGGTTGTGAGAAAAAAAATAAAGTCCTATTGAAGACTCTTGTTAGTCCCATTATCTTTTATGGATGTGAAATTTGGGGTCACAACATCTCTAGAGATTTGTGGAAGAAGATTGAGAAAATTTAGAAGCCTTTTATAATTTATAATCTTAAAATTAAAAGTAATATGCCCTATCTTATCCTTCTCACAAAAGTTGGTCTTTTCCCTGTTGAGAGTATGACAATGCTTGTATACCTATATTGGCCCCATAGAAGTCAATATTCCCCGAGTATGACCATGACTAGATACCTAATGTACAAGGACAATCCAACTAATATGAAAGATAAGAAGCTTCCTAAGATTGGATCAAATTCTCACAAAAGTTGCATATGACTTATGTTATGATCGTACATATAATAATAATAATAAGTATTATTATTATTATAACTAATGATTATGAAAGTACATGTCTATTAACTGGGACATGACTATTCATGAAAGGGCATCCTTCCTAGTATTTATATAATACCCTCATTTGTAACTGAACATATCACTTTTACTCATACATTTTATATATCATTATTTATCCTAAAATGGATACTTTTATATTCCAAGTCTTATGGATTATTTAACTTGTGCACCAAGTTTGGCTATCACATTTGGTATTAGAGCTAGTTTTCCTATCTTGGGTCCTAATGAAAATTTTTTATTAGAGCTTGTCTTATCCATCCCTTGTCTACCCATACTTTCTTAAGGCTTCTTTGAGGGTTTGGTCCTTGACCAAAATTAGTCCATGACCATTATAGTCCAAAAATTCCACTACAACATTGCAATTTCACTAGCATAAATTGAGGTTTTGTGAAGATAAATCACTACCAACATTAAAAAAAATAGTAGCATAGAGAATACCATTTTGGTTTCTATATATAAAAGGAGAAAGAATTGCAACTTGGTCATGGCTGTATTAAATTCAATACTTCTTTTACGTATATATTTAATAAAAAAACATTATATTGTACAAATCTCATACCATCCATCCCACCATTGTACCATTCACCCACCACCATATTTGTTACATAATCCACCACACACTAGCAACCAAATTCTACAACCTCCATTTGATGCATACAACCATTGACTCATTATTGTACACTCGGATGATTAATCAAGTTGATACATTATAAAAAAAAGTGTGAAGTACTGCTATTACTACCTGTTGACAGTGTTGGACCCACCAACATGTGAGGGGATCTCCCCGGTAAGAAGTCCCAACTAGACCTCAAACAGTTTGAAGTAGGAGTCCGAGCAATGGGTAGTAAAGTAGTGCCTTGACCACGGTAGCGCGCAGAGATAAGTATGATATTTCTGTCGGAATCAAGTGTGTGACCTTGCAGAAAGTCAAGTGACATGCATAGGGGTTCTAACACACGGAAGGGAAAAGGAAGTGTGTCCCTTAGAATCTTGTAATAGTACGCAGTGTGAAAGGAACACATGAGCGGAATGACATCATGGCCTGGAAGAAGAATAATCCATAGTCCAAAGTGACGGGTTAACACCAAAACACATATCCAATAAGATTTATACAATTGCATACAAAATAGTTCATACACAAATGTGTAAGTTAAATAATATACATTGCTAAAGTAACTAGAATACTCGAACTACAATAACAACATATGTGTGAAAACGTATTGGTTCAGTTATATATTATTAAGTGAAAGTGCCATCCATACATACAACATTCACAACCACTAGCCTCAATAGTGGAACATTACAGTCAACACCACCTGGTCCTCCAAATAGATGTACTCGCTCTACGTTATGGAGAAGCCAAGGCTCGTCACAATACTCTCCAAGTCTTCTCTAAGCAATTTATAGCCAAAAACGTGGCTCCCGAAAGCTTGTACTATGAGCTATGACATTTTATATATAGAAAAGGGTGGATGACCCTTGAAATTCCCCTTTGACTCTTGGACTACCCTCATGGATCTTCACATTACATACTGACTATTCATATTCCACTAGTCACACTTGGAATTTCACGTACAACATATTTACAATAATACAATTTTCCACATGTACCCATGTGAGACAAAATAGGCTAGAGATAGCCTAACAAGACAAAACACTATGACACTGAGGTTTGGGGAAAGACCAACCTGGAAACATCCACTTGATGCTTCTCGGTCATGTAGTGATGCCAAGCTTGGTACTGTGCTTTGATGTCCCCAAACTACTTGATTTTGTCTTGCTGAGAGCATACCCTTGCCTCCATGGCATCCAAATGGTGGTATTTGAACCATGTCTGTCTCGTCCTAAAGCATATGCAACATTGTCTTGAGTGTGGCTATACCACCAATGTACTTCTGCATGTTGTCTACGCTCAATTACAAGTCATCACTGGTGGCCTCACGCATTAACTGCTCCATGTAACTGTCGACCTCTAGTCAGACTTGGTTCTTTTGCTTAGCTTTGGTGAGGGAACTTGCATCTTTTCACTCTCTTCTTCATCTGCTCATTGTTCCAGCTCATCAACCTGTATTAGCGATGTTGTTGTGTCATTGTGCCTTGCCTTTTTTTTTCTTCCTATTTTTGCTTCTCATCTCATGTACTTCCTTCGACTCTTGTTCTTCTTGTTGTGATCTCAACTCTTCTACTGCCAAAATCCACTCTTTTCTCTTCCTCTAGTCTATTGTCTGTGTCTTGTGCTTCGTTTTCTTCTGCTATCAAAGTTTCCTGCATGAAGACTGAATGCACTTTCACTCTACAGCTTTGTCCTCCCTCTGTTATGTCAATGATTTCCTCTTTCCCTGATCTTGTACTGGCTTACGACCTTCTTCCACTGCTGCTATTTTTGCTGCCATGTTAGTGTTGATTCCTTTTCTGTAATAGTTGGGCATATGCATATATTGGCAATTAAAATGGTGCTTGCTCAATGGCTTCCCTAGTACTACTTTTAGTGGTTTCTCTTGAGGCAAATCCCTTTGGTTCTATGGTACAATGACTGCTGGAGAGAAGCACTTCACGAGTGTGGTACCCGTGGTGCAGAACATACACTTTGTGGAAAAATCTAGGGCATCTAGGTTATAGTGAGATTCTTTTTACGATGATAACAATTTGTGAAGTAATTTTACTTTTACTATTAGTACAATATTCTCTTATTATTATTAGTATGTGTTCTCTTACTTCATCAAACATTTATGAAAACAGAAGGAAAGAAGAACACAAGATGTTGGATCTAAGCCAAGGAAAAACCTCTCTCTCCTACAGAGGAAAACCCTTTTGCAAATTTATCTTATTGAAGCTTCAATTGACAAATGTCAAACCGTAGAACCTTGACAAGAAGATCCTCCAAGCACAAGTCAAACCTTTCCTTTTGATCTGAGATCACTTCCTCTTGCAGCACTTCATCCTCCTCCTTTCTCCTTCTTCCGACAACTTGTAGCTTTACTGCAGCAACCCTAGTTTGCATGCCCTAGAAGTGAAATTCTTCTTTTCTTCCTTTACTTGAGATGTAGAATTTCTTAATTAGGAAGAGGACCTTACTCTTAAACCAACTAAGCTCTTTTCTATGATGTAGTTGCAGATTCGGGACAACAACAATATGGCCCTTATTCTTCGCACGTGTGAGGGGATACCTTCAAAAATTGTTTCTTTGTTTTCTCTCTTTCCTTCACTTGTGTTGTATTCTTCCTTCACATGAGTAAGAGGCCTAATTGACACTCTTTTCTAGCCCAACCAAGCCTCTTCATATGGATATACTAGTAGGTCTATTATGGTAGTAGAATGAGCCTCTTTTGCCTCGCATGTGTGACTCTAATTAGGCCTGAAATGGAACTTTGAAACTAAGCGTTCTATCCTTCCTTCTTTATTGCAATACAGAAACCTTCTCTTGTCTTTTCACACCCTTTTCTTGCTTCTCTTCTTCGCTAATTTCAGAGACCACTTTATTTCTCCTTTGGTGAGGTCAAATGGCCCTATATTTAGGAGTCTATCCCTTCTATTGGGCCAACTTGACCAATTGAGGTTGACTTGTCTTTTAAATTCTGAATTTCTTCTTTTATTGAGGTTGACATATGGAGGAGGTTTATGACTTTGCTTGGAGGTCATTCTTTGACTCTATTACATAGATTTACATAGTGTAACATGCCCACAAAGGTCTTTAGAAATTACATTGACTCTTTGACTTTCCTATAACAACTCAACATGTGCTAGACCTATGTAATGAGCAAGAAACTCATTGTTACAATTTACAAAAACAATATTTATTTTCTTTTACAAGTACAAAGATAAAAATTACATTTATGAAGACTAAACCTAGTTACACTTTCTTCATTGCACTCATGGCAAGCAAAAATTAACTCTTACAAATCTAACTTTACAACATGATCAAGCAGGAGTTAGGGCATTTGATATGAGAAAGTGCACATTTTTGATTGACAAAGGGTGATTGAATGACTGTGGGAGCTGCGCACTGTGCAATCCTGGTAGTCAATGTGGAAGCTTGCTGACTGGAATTGTGCAATGTACAATTCAGTCTGGGACAAGACCTAAATATAGGAAATGGGTGTTCTATAAAAATTTCACCCCTCTAAAATGAAAAACCCCTTAAATTTCACCCTTGGGCTAAAATTTGCCCCTAAAATTACCATGTACGCAATCTGCCAACTCAAGGCCTTTGCCTTGGCTTTTGGAGTTGCGCAAGAGGTTGTCCTAGGCTAGCTCCAACTACGCACTGCATAGTTACAGGAGACAGTCTCCCAAATTGGTCACTGATACAACATAATGTGAAGTCTCTCCTGCCCAACTTTTATTTAAAAAATAATTATTTTTTTCATTTTTAGCCCAAAAAAAGGGGTGGATAAACTATGAAAAGACTCATTTGACCCAATTCCCCTAGTTTGGGAGGTTATATTCCATTACAATCGTCTAATTTTATGCTTTACAATGTTAAATTTGATTCATTTGCAATCACCCATTTTCTGGTTTGGGAGGTTGTATTTGGTCCCAATAAATAAAAATATAAATAGTGGAGGTACGCTAAATGAATAAAACCTCTTTTTATATTTAGTCCATAACCCTCTTTCTATTTAAGAAGGCTAAAAAAGGGGGCTTTATTTAAGTGAATCTTATGGGTTAAATACCATATTTATAAAAGAGGTATGGTAAATTAATAAAAATATAAATAAACGAGAGGTATGCTAAATAAATAAAACTTTTTTTTTTATATTTACTCCATAAGTCACCTTATATTTAAAAATGTGTTATATTTAGGTGAAGCCTATGGGCGAAATACTATGGGCCAAATACCATGGGCCAAATTATTATTAATACCATGCAAAAAAAATATTATTAACCCTAATATTAGTATTAATAAAAATAAAGATGGCACATGGTATTGACCCATGGTATTCAGGTGTAATGTAGCCTATTTAAAAGGAGGAGGGGGAATTAAACCAGCGTAGATCCATCTTTACTCTCCATCTACTAAGCGTGGAGAGGGATCAAATATAGTGATATGAAAACTAGCATAGAGTAAAAAAATATTTGATCCCTCTAGCATAGAGTAAAAAAATATTTGATCCCTCTCGGGGCTTGGTAGATCAAGAGTAAAAATGGATCTTGTAATTTAATGTCACTTAAACATTTTAACTTGGTTAAAATAAAAAAAATAAAAAAAATCAATTATTAATTTTATTAATTTTTATAAATTACTAATAGTAGTTTTTAAGCTCTAGGTTTATGATAACCCATGGTATTGACCCATGGTAATACCATGGTATTCATGTGAGCATAGACTATTTAAAGGGGAAATTCTATCATCTTAGATCCATCTTAATTCCAGTCTACCAAGTGCTGAGAGGGATAAATAGATTTCATCCCTCTAAGAGTGGTATGATAACCCATGGTATTGACCCATGTTATTGACCCATGGTAATACCATGGTATTCATGTGGGCATAGACTATTTAAAGGGGAAATTCTATCATCTTAGATCCATCTTAATTCCAGTCTACCAAGTGCTGAGAGGGATAAATAGATTTCATCCCTCTAAGAGTGGTAGATGTGGAGTTAAGATGGATATAGTTTGGTTTTTATGATAATGAAGATATTAAATAGACTTAGGAAATTGTATTGTAAAAAACATCTTAAGGTGAATGGTTAAAGCTACATTTAGTCACTTCACAAAAATTAGTAAAAAATACCAATATATCCATTAATATTGGTTTTTCTAATTTAACAAAAAAAATTCAAAATAGTGAAATCTTATCACTCTTTCTGCATCACCCTCACAAAAGAGAGATAGTCACTACCCATATTTCCCACCATTTTTCAAACATTATCAATATGATATCTTCATGAAAAAGTTAAGTTACTAATGTTGGATTAGTTTTTTGAAAAATATGCTCGTTTGTACAACCTTTCATCTTCTCTATTATTCTTAGTTTGTCGTAGTGATCTGTAGGGGTTGGGCCATTGCACCATATTGTCCTAAAAGGAGGAGATTGTGCACCAGAAGGGAAATTAATCCACATGTTACAACGCTGTTAAAAAATGCAAGACGTATGAAGGTAGTGAATTATGCTAATAATAAATTTAGATTGAGAGAGACGTAATTAAATTTTATTATTTAATTGAATATTTCCAACTAAAATAATAATAAATCTACATTTATATATTTATATATTGATTGGAAGGCTTCTGACAATGGTCACTTCTTTCCATTAGATCCCCTTTAGGCCTTTGGGATATCTACTACCTTCTTATATTATATAGTTGGGGCTTGCTACTTGTTGGCATGTTGGGATAAACAAACTTGATGTGTTTCTTCTTTCCATTAGATCCCCTTCAGGTCTTTGGGATATCTACTACTTTCTTATATTATATAGTTGGGGCTTTCTACTTGTTGGTGTGTTGGGGTAAACAAACTTGATGTGTTTTTTTGATCTCGCAGTTAGAGTTTATGGAATAAGAAAGAAATTTGATAGCTTGACAAAAGTGGTAGAGAAAAGATTAATCTCTCCTACCTTGATAGAACTGGTGGTCAAGATCAATGCCTACAAGAACTTTGTCATGGAATATTATCAAAACTAATAGAAGGATATGAAAGAGTGTACAGTAAGAACCTTGACAAACACAACCACTGAAACTTGAAACGTTGTTTGTAGGAAGAGAAAATTATGTTTCTTTTTTACAAACATGTATGTTAGTATATTACAGTTTAATGAATATGTTTTCCTATTATCATATATGGTTTCATACTTTAACAAAACATTCACCAAGACTTCACAATGTTTTATTATTCAGTGAAATATTTGCCATGACTTTACAAGATAATATAATCTGGTGAGAGATTCACCCAAAAATTATATATACATATTATATTATTGATAAAATCGCCTCCCATTTTTCCCATGTATCATGGGGATTTACCCATTTATTATACATATAAATTTAGGGTGGTTAAAATTTTCTTTGATTGCATAATGCATACAAGTGAATGTGAGACCCAGGAAGGTGGAGCCAAAGTCTGTCCATGGGAGTATGGAAACAAGAAGATTTGAAGGATGATGTGAGGATGAGTGTATATTTGACTAAGTGTATATGTATGCAGGTAAACCAAGTGCAACAATGGATCAAACTGAGGAATAGGAGGCATGCAAAGGTAGTCTCTGCATGACGACTATTGGTGCAAAAATGGGAAAAATCATGTGATGCTTGGGGAAAGCAATGTATAACTTGAAAAAACACTTCTACAAGCTAAAGCAAGTTAAAAAACTAGCGTCATTCAACAAAACGAGCGAAACAACACTTTCACAAGCTAAACAAACAAAAGCCACAAATAAAGCAGCAAAAGGCAATAAAAGAAAAACTCACCCCGAAAAGTGATGACAATGCTCTAAAGGCTCCTTAATCTCCTAGATAAGCCAGAGCTTGATGATCGAATGCATATGTGAGCTCTAGAGGCGTCCATTACACATATTTGAGAAAATGGAGTCCATGATGTGTATTCTTGAGATCAAGGGCAACAACGACACTTAACAGAAACTTCTAAAGATGGAATTGTGTCATCTTCAGGAATCTAATAATAGATTTCCTACTCTGCAGGGATGATTTTTCTCTTAGCTTCTTGCTTTTCGGGAACACTGCCATGCACTGCCTCAAAATATTGCACAGTTCTAGGAGGATGAGGCAACTCTCCGGTTCATGCATTGACAATTTCTAAGCACAATATGGTTTTGCATGATTCTTGGGACGAGTGGCTCTGGGATTCCTCTGAGGATCTGCACAGTCTCCTAGCTGAAGTCAGGCTGTCAGTTGGCTCTGTACAATTCTGGACTTAAGTGCTCACTGTGGGTTTGGACTGTGCAATTCTTGGACATAAGTCTGGCTGTCAGCTGGCTTTGAACAATTCTCAAGTTGAAGGCTCACTTTATGGCTTGGACTTCTCTGTGCAATTTCCCAGTTGAAGACAAACTACAAACTCAGCTTGCGCAATTCTAGAGCCGAAGCTCCTTACTGGGTTTCACTATGCATTTCTTGAGAGCAACGCTGGTTGCCCTCAAGGATTGTGTAAATCCTCAAGGCAGCACAAGAACCAAATTGCAACCAAGTCACAGGGTCAACTTGTGGTTAGAAAACAAAGAAAGTAAGAAAACACAAGCTGTAAAGCGAAAGATAAAACTCAAATGAAAGCATAAGTAACTTGGTAGTGCAAGATAAGCTGTTGAGATTTAAGGAGGGAGGCTCCAAAATGAATCGAAGGCAAAATTTTGGAGGGTGTTTGTAGCAACTACAACATTGGTGACACAATGGTACAACTCCATCTCTCTATATGGATCTTATCTCATGTAAAGCGAGTCTAACTCCCTTAGAAGTATTGTTTGATTCTTTGATCGTCATGGCTTCCCCACTAGCTTGAGTTAAAGATGTAGTCCCTGCGATTCTCTTGATTGGTCAATACACATACCAAGGCAATTCAATTGAGTTATTTCGATTGGGGAACAAAGGGTATACTGATGGACAAGTAATATAGACTGTCATAGTTTAAGTTTCATCTCTCGTGTTTCTCCGCTGCCAGCAGGCCTGGACAGTACCTCGACAGAGTCACTCCGGGAACACAAGAATTGTTCCGCTACCAGCGAGCCTAGATAATACTCTGACAAAGTTTCTTGATTCACCTCTCTGCACAGGAATCCTTTCTCTTCTTTCACCTTTATTTTATTTTTTTCATTTTCATTTTTCATTTTTTTAGAGAATTGTGCATAGGAACTTATTTATTTTCATGAGGTGGAAGAGGGATCCCAACTTATTGAGAGAAGAAGAGGTTTTCCCTTCAGATAAGTATGTTATATATACCTCTGACATACCTTTTAAGGTTTCCCCACTCACCTTACTCTACTTGAATGAGTTGACAAGGGTTAACCAAATATAGAAAAACCGGTTGAGAGTAGGTTGTACTAATTAAAGTGAAAGCATTGTGTTTTCACCAAGGCTCACTATGAACAAAATGTATTTTCCATTAGGATATCATTGACTGAAGAATGCAAGATCTTCATAAAGAGAGGGGATAACAGATAACCAAATGTTGATAGTTGTACAAGTCCTCTTGTACTTCACCTTGCTTGTCTCAAGAGCCAAACACAATTTCATGGAAATTAATCCTACGGGTGCATAGCAAGAAAACAAAAAAGCAAGCAAAAGACAAAAGTAAAATGAAAGCAAAGAAAACAAGAAAGCAAACGAAACAAGAAAGAAAAAACTACTCCTACTCCTAAACTAAATAGTACATGCACCTACTCACGTGAAGTGATATTTCCAATGCAGTCGCTAGCACATTGGTTGGCCAATGTCGATGAAGGCATAGTCGAAAAGAAAGATATTCAGACAAACCAACATGTAAGAAATATAGGAAAATGAAAACCAACACACTCAAAGTTTGAATAGGTCCACAAAAAATAAAAAAGTAAAAGAACATGGCATTCATTCTGTGGATGCACCATGGTGTGGTAATGCACTATGCACATACAACAAACCTGTACACTCTTTTTACCATTACATACGAGAAAGCATGTAGAAAGAAGAAAACGTTTTCTTAGAAACATGGATTTCTACGTTGACTCCTCCAATGCATGAGCGATAGGATCATGTGATTCAGGTGGAGGCTATAAAATATGTGGATTAGATTGATTTTCAATGTAAACGGGAGAGCGATGAGGATTCTGGGGTGTTCCAATTGATTTATGATCGGGTGTGGAACTGACCTCAAGACTATGATAACCTGACATAACCATAAGCTTGGGCTGAAGTTCCTCAACAACTTGAGGGGTTTCCACTTCGTCAACGGGTAGATCATCATATATTGGTGGCTTGGAAATATCAATAGAAAGTGAATAAATATCATGATCAAATGAAGGAGTGAAGGGATCATGACAACCATGATCAGAAAATTCGACATGTACATTGACATCCTCATGTTTTCACAAATCATACAGAGGGGTTGGCGAGAAACAAATTTTTTCACCCTATGAATTTTCGAAAATGAAAGATGATAGATTGAGTGGATTTAGAAGGAAATATTTGTCCTCTCCGTAATCAAATGACAAATTGACATCACGTGTGTCTTGTGAATGATCAGACATAGAAACATCTGGAAATGGATTTTCACAAGACAAATAAGAAATGCTAAGATCACAAAAGATGTCAGGATAGAGCAGATGAGGTGCAGAAAAAAGGAGGTCATCCTTCACTGTAAGTTCTTATTCAAATTCCCACACATAGTCATAAAAAATGATAACACAGGTTGTCTATTCAACACCAACTTCGTCGTCAGCTTAATCCTCGTGAACATCACATGCGGAGTCCGAAATGGATGAACACAGGACACCAAAATCTGGAGGATCAACAGAACGAGAGGATGAAGGTTGAGAAAACAAGTCCAAGTGACCATGAACAAGCTTTCAGTCCAAACCTGCACAGATACCAACATATGGGTTCACAAATTCATCTTGTAGGGCTAGAGCTATTTGAAGAGGAGCGGAGGACGGGTCACCTATGAAAAAGACCTTATTCGTCTTGGATTTGGAAACTCTAAATCAAGGTATGCTGGGAGGGGTTCGAATGATTCTAACTCTTGAGGATTTTCGGTGTTGGCATTATGACATAGGTGTTATCCTTGATGGCAACTCACACAGATGACATATCATAGTTCAGGCTCACAGAATGAAGAAAGAAAGGTATACGCAGGTTCCCCATTGACCAAGCCGCATGTACACGTGGGTTCGCATGCCAAAAGTCACATATAGCATACACGCACACTTTCACGAAAGGAAAGGCGCGTACATGTTGGAAAACTTAGTTTTGGTCTGTGGTATTTGGTCCATGGTATTGGTCCAAGGTATCTTGTCTGAAGTGTTGACCCTAGGTGTTTGGTCCAAGGTATTGATTCTAAGTGGTTTTGGACCATGGTATTGAGTAAGGCCTAAGACTATAAAAGGAGGAGAAGGTCATTAGGCAAAGGCACTCATGAATTAAATATCTAATGAAGAGCAAGATCTAGAATACATGTTATTGGGTTATGGTGCATAGCTGGATCTGAATCAAGGATGAACTTGAGCGCTTGATGAAGGATAAGTTCTATTGATGGGTCAATATCTTAAGGCTTGAAGAGAAGTATCTTTGTGTGTTTTGATCTTTTATCTGAATAACTGGTGCATGTTGTAATCTGTAAATATGATGATCTGGGTATAACTGATGTCTGGAATTGTTGTAAAGTTTAAATCATCATTTGCATATCTGTACGCAGGTTCACTTTAGTAGAGGCGCATATGCACGCTGGTTCTGCATATCAAAATAATGTATATGCAGGTTTTCCTTGAGAAAAATGACGTATATACGTAGGTTCGACACGTTGGAGTAGCGTATACCGAATAAAATATGCTTTAGCTACTTCTATTTGTTGTTGCAGTGTTCTGCGTTCTACCTTGGGTTCTGGTTATTGTTACTGTATTATGGTTACAACATTTTGAGAAGTGATTGATTGATTTAGTTTTGGTTGGTGCAAAGGAGATTGATTGATGCAGATATATTTTATGTTTGATTGATGTTATTCATGGATCTAGTCTGAAAATTTATGAAACGTGGTCCCTGGAAGAAAAGAGAAGGTTGTATCCTTTTGTAGGCCAGCACCTACGTACTATTAAACACATCAACTAGTACAAGAGCTAGGGGGTTGTAGCTCCCTTCCAGGAGAAGCTGGAGAACGAGAGAATGTTGTGGCCTTCTACAGGTAGAAGCCTATGTAATGTTATAAGACTGCACCAATACAAAAATTGTAAAAATAAGTTTCGTATTAAAAGAGGATAGAGACGATTGCAGCAGGTGGTTTTCACCTACATTGGGTTTCCACCTTATATCTTGTGTTCATGTGTGTGATTGTCTATTCTTTTTTTATTGCACCTGGTTACTGTTTATATGGTTCTAATGAACAGATTAAAGATCAACATATGATGAGTTAACTAAGTTATAATTTTGAAGGGTATACACTAGTTGCCTTAAATATATTTGCATATACACGCAAGTTTGATTAATTGAAGTAGCGTATATAAATATGAAATGAAATATTATTGACTTGATAATACTGATTCACCCACACCCCCCCCTCTCAGTACTATTTCAACATTTAGATACGTGAAGAAGATACTAAAACCTTTCCCTGAGAAATTTTCAATCAATTTCATCTTCAGGGATTTGAAAAGCAAGATTATAGAAGCAATCCAAAAATCACATAATGGATTCATCAGGTTCTTTCCTTAATTCCAATTTTTTTTTTGTTGAGTGCTTTACAATCATAATGATATAAAGCACGACCTAAATCTTTGATCATGATATTGAAAGAGTGAATGGAGGCTGTGTGAAATGCGTGACACCATTGTTGTACACGCCTTTCATACGTGTAAGTGATAAACCCATAGGAAATTTCGTCCAAGGGGACTTCATTCCTATGACAGAAGCCTACAAAGGAAACTTCGTGCCTTAGCAGGGCTGCTCCGCCTTCATCATCATAGTTAAATCATGACAAGTCATTGAGGACCTCCTTCGACACTTCAAAATCACGTGTATGAGAAAAACATGATGGAGGTATGATTGTAATGTAAGTCATGAATGATGCGCAGAGATTCAAAACATACTTTGAGGACTCAGCTTGTCATCAAGCCCTCCTTCTAGTGCCAGAAATATTGACGGTGTTGGACATGCCAACATGTCAAGTGATCTCTCGAGTAAGAAGTCTCAAATAGACCTCAGAGCATTTTAGGTAGGAGTCCCAACAATGGGTAGTAAAGTAGTGCCTTGACCGCGGTAGTTCGTAAAGATAAGTATGATAGCTTTTTCGGAAGCAAGTGTGTGACCTTGCAGCAAGTCAAGTGAGATGCATGGGGGTTCTAACACATGGAATGGAAAAGGAAGTGTGTCCCTTAGAAGCCTATAATATTTCACAACCTAAAAAGGACACACGAGTGGAATGACATCACAGGTTGGAAGTGAAATAGTCCACAATCCAAAGTGATGAGTTAAAACAACAAAACATCTCCAACAAGATTCATACAATTGCATACAAAATAGTTCATAGACAAATGCATAATTTAGATAACATACATTGCTAAAGTAACCATAAAAGTCGAACTACAATAACAACATATGCATGAAAACGTGTTGGTTCAGTTATATATTATTAAGTGAAAGTTCCATCCATACATATAACATTGACAACCACTAGCCCCAAGAGTGGAACATTACAGTCGACACTGCCTTCTCCTCCAAAATGATGTACTTTATCTACGTTTTGGGGAAGCCTAGGCTCATCACAATACTCTCCAAGATTCTCTAAGCAATGCCTAGCCAAAATCTTGGCTACCAAAAGCCTATACTATGAGTTATGAGGTTCTATATATAACAAAGGGTAGGGTGACCCTTGACATTCCCCTTTGACTCTTGGACTACACTCATGAATCTTCACATTGCACTAGTGACACTTGGAATTTCACTTACAACATATTTACAATAATAAAATTTTCCACATGTACCCATGTGAGACAAAATAGGATAGAGATAGCCTAACAAGACAAAAAACTATGAATCTCAGGTTTGGGGAAAGAGCAACTAGGAAACATCTAGTTGATGCTTCTCAGTCATGTACTAATTCCAAGCTTGGTACTATGTTATGATATCCCCAAACTGCTTGATGTTGTGTTGCTAAGCGTGAACTCTTGCGTCCATGGCATCCGGGCATGTGGTGTTGGAACCTTTGTCCGTATCATCTTGAAGCATGTGCAACATTGTCTTGAGTGTGGCTGGACCACCAACGTACTTTTGCATGTTGTCCGCACTCAGCTGCAAGTCATCATTGGTGGCCTCGCGCATCAACTACTCCACGTACCTGTCGACCTCTAGCCGAACTTGGTTCTTGTGCTTAGCTTAGGTGAGGGAACTTGCATTTGTTCAATCTCTTCTTGAATCAGCTGTTGGATGTTCCAGCTCATCAACTTGTATTAGGGCTTTTTCTCTGTCATTGTGCCTTTCCTTTTTTCTTCTTCCCATTTCTGCTTCTCACCTCCTGTTCTTCCTTCGAAACTCATTTTTCTTGCTATGATCTTAATTATGCTACCTGCAAGCTCTGCTATTTTCTCTTCCTCTGCTTTATTATTTTTGTCATGTGTTTCCTTTTGCTTCTGCTGTTAAAGCTAGCTACATGGAGACTGAATGCGCTTTCACTTTATAGCTTTGTCCTCTCTCTGTTATGTCAGTGATTTCCTCTTTCCTTGATCATGTACTTTCTTGTTTCCTTTTTCCACTGGTGCTAGTTTTGTTGCCATGTTAGTGTTGATTCCTTTTATATAATAATTGGGCATCTTCATATATTGGCAAGTAAACTGGCACTTTCTCAATTTCTTCCCAGGTACTGCTTTCAGTGGTATCTCTTGAAGAAACTCCCTTTGGTGCCATGGTACAATGACTTATGGAGAGAAGCGCTTCAAGTTTGTGGTTCCTGTGGGACAAAACATACATTCATGGCAAGAAAACATTAACTCATTCGAATCTAACTTTACAGTATGGTAAAAAAAAACCAGGGAATTTGATATGAGGAAATGCACAGTTTTGACTAAAAAGGGATGATTGACTGAGTGTGGGAACTACACAATGTGCAGTCCTGACAGTCAGTGTGGAAGCCTGCTAGTTGGAACGGCGTAATGCATAGTTCACTCTGGGATAGGGCCTGGGAGAGACCGCAAATTGCGTTTTCTCAGTGACCAAGTTGGGAGACTCACTCCTGGAAGTACGTAGTGCATATTTGGAGCCATCACAAGACAACCTCAACACAATTCCAGAGCTACTAGATTGCGTAGTGCATGCAAGTGAATGTGAGACCCGGGCAGGGGGAGCCCAGATTTGTCCATGGGAGTGTGCAAACAAGTATATCTGAAGGACAATGTGAGGATTAGTGTGGATATGACTAAGTGTAGATGTATGCATGTAAACCAAGTGCATCAATGGATAAAACTGAAGCAACATGAGGAATGTGAAAGGAGTCTTTGCACAACAACTGTTGGTGAAAAAATGGGAAAAGTCATGCGATTCTTGGGGAGAGCAATATATAATTTGAAACAACACTTCCACAAGCTAAAAAAATTTAAAACACCGATGGTCATTCAACAAAATGGGCGAAACAACACTCTCACAAGCTAAACAAACAAAAGCCACATACAAAGTAGCAAAAGGAAATAAAAGAAAAACTCACCCCGAAAATCAATGACAATGCTCTGAAGGCTCCTTGATCTCCTAGGGAAGCTAGAGATTGATGATTGAATGCATAAGTGAGCTTTAGAGGCACCCATTACATAGATTTGAGTAAATGGAGTTCATGATGAGTATGCTTGAGTTTAAGGACAACAATGACAGTTAGTAGAAACTTCTAAAGATGGAAATGTGTCCCCTTCAAGAAGCTAATAATAGATTTCCTAATCCGCATGGCTGCTTTTCCACTTAGCTTCTTGCTTTTCGGAACACTGCCATGCATTGCCAAGAATGTGTGCGCTGTTCTGGGGAGGACTCGACAACTCTCTAATTCATGCACTGACAATTTCTAAGCACAGTATGGTTCTGCGCAATTCCTAGGCTGAGTGGCTTTGTTCTGCCTCTCAAGCTCTACACAATTTCCCAGCTGAAGGAAGGCTGTTAGTGTGCTCTACGCAATTTTGGACTTGATTTCTCACTATGGGTTTGGACTGCACAGTTCTTAGACTGAAGGCTAGTTTTCAGTTGGCTCTGCACAATTCTAGAGTTGAAGGCTCACTTAACGGCTTCGACTGATCTGCACAGCTTCTAGTTAGGTCTGCGTAATTATGGAGCTGAATCCCATTACTGTGTTTCACTACATTTCCTGAGAGAAAGGCTGGTTGACCTCAAGGATTGCACAGACAATCAAGGGAGTGTAAGAACTAGATTGCAACCAAGTCAAAGGGTCAGCTTGTCGTTAGATGGAAAATAAAGTAAGAAAACACAAGTTGTAAAGCGAAAGATAAAACTCAAATGAAAGCACAAGACCTTGGGCGGTGCAAGATAAGGCACTGAGATTTAAGGAGGGAGGCTCCAAAACAAAGAGAAGGAAAAATTTTGGAGGGCGGTTGTAGCTGCTAGAACACTGCCATAATATTATTTTTCGTTAGTCGTACACACCCTACTTCAATCAATACCATATTCATACAATAATCAGTCAGACAATACAACTATCATTTTTTTATCAATCTATAGGGCTATAAGTTGTTGAATTTACCACTATATAGTATGGATAAATTGCAACAACACTAGTTGCATTGTCTAGATTAACTATCATAGATCCAATTGTTGTACACATCAGTCACTTGTCTTTAGTTGTATTCTAGTCTTTGAATTTTAGTGTATTAAGCACAATCACATGGATATATTACAGTTTAAGGATTCATGGCCAATCACACAAGTCACAACCTTTCACATTCAAATTACTTAAATGTGGAAGGTTTATCAAGGATTTATAAAGGGTCAAATTGAATTAAGAAAAGTATATACACACACACACACACACACACACACACACTTTAAAAAAGTGTTTTTAAAGGGATTTAAAAGAAGGCTATTTAATAAAATATTTTAATGCGTAAAACATTTTTTATTATTAAAATGCAAAATATATAAAAAAAGTTCCAAGTAAGCAAACACAAGATGTAAAGCGAAAGATATAACTCAAATGAAAGCACAAGTACCTTGGTAGTGCAAGATAAGCTTTTGAGATTTAAGGAAGGAGGCTCCATAACAAAGCGAAAGCAAAATTTTGGAGGGTGGTTGTAGCTACTACAACATTGCCATAATATTACTTGTCGTTAGTCGTACAAAATCTATTACCATCAATAACATATTCATACAATAATTAGTCAAACAATACGACTGCCATTTTTCTATCAATCTATAGGACTATAAGCTGTTGAATTTACCACTATACTGTATGAATAAATTGCAACAACACTAGTTGTTGTATTGTTTGGATTAACTATCATAGGCCCAGTTGTTGTACACATTAATCACTTTTCTTTAGTAGTATTCTAGTCATTGAATTGTAGTGTATTAAGCACAATCACATGGATATCTGTCAGTTGAAGGATTCATGGCCAATCACACAAGTCACAACCTTTCACATTCAAATTATTTAAATGTTGAAGGTTTATTAAGGATTTATAAAGGATCAATTTGAATTAAGAAAAGCATATATATATACACTTTAAAAAAGTGTTTTTAAAGGGATTTAAAAGAAGACTATTTACTAAAATATTTTAATGTGTAAAACAATTTTTTTATTAAAGTGCAAAATATATAAAAAAAAAAGTGCCCAAGTTAAAATCACTATTAAATTACTTTAATTAAAAAAAAGAGATAATAATAATGAAAGGTATTTGTATAAAATATAAAATGAACGAAAGAAAAAAGTGAACTGCGAACTATGAATTCCATATATTATTAGACATTCTGGATTACATGTCATTTTTGTGAAACATAATTTAAGTATCTTTTGATTATTAAAAAATAAACTCTATTGTCTAATGTGTGCGAAATTATTTATTAGGGATAATATCAAAATAATGCACAAATACAAATATTGGAGAACGAACTGCATAACTTCAACAACATAAGAAGGCATCAGAAAATAAATAGAAAATTATTGAAGACATGTTTTACAATGAGTCAATAGAAAAGGATTGGGAATTTGTTTTTGCGTAAGTGATAAACTGTTAAAAATTACTTGCACATGTGAGGAAAGAAAAGAGTACAAAGCAATACGTTAAAAAATTAGAACAAGAAAAGGAAGATCTTAAGAAAATATTCAAGAAGAATCTATCGAAGAAAGAACAAAAAAAATTGAGCTTAAAAAACTTTAATAAAAGGTTATTAGAATAGATCATAGGTTTAAAAAATGTCAATAAAGAAATTGAAAATAAAAACAACAATCCAGAGAACGAAGAACTTTCACGTCTTCAATGTCATAATCAAAATTTTCTTAGACAAATTAAGAAACTTAAAATGATAATAAATCATTGGAAAATAAATTAGAAGAACTTATCACAAAAGAAGCATCAAGGCTTTCAGAAGTAACTGTCCAAGTTGAAGAAAATGGATCAATCATTGATCCATATAATATCATAATTCAGAAGAATCCCCAGTCCAATTGGATTGAAGGCATATTTGGATGTTATAGTTCAAATGATAAAAAATTCAAGTGAAAATCCAATGACCTCCAAGAAACGTTAATGCATGAAGAAAATCACATACCTAAAGTAAATCACATCACAATAAATCCTTATCAAAACACAAATCATAAGAAGAAAGATCTCAACCAATCATAATATTAATATCACCCACGGAAAAAATAATTGACTTACATTCCAAAATATATTGAAGCCAATATAATTAAGTTGTTAGGTCCCTATAATACTAATGTGTTCCCATTATTTTTATTGTTAGTGTAGCCCCATTTTTTTATTGTTGTGCCCATGAATCCCATATGTTGTTATTATTGTGCCACATAGAAGCCCACTATTGTTATTGTTGTTCCCTTACATTATTATTGTTATGTAGGTTCTGATTATATTGTGACCCCTTAGACTCCTATATATGCCAAGGAGACCTTATGATTTTTCTAATACAAGAATTTCTTATTCATGAAACCACATAGAGTTGAAATATTGGTGAAATTTGTGTAGGAATTTCAGATCTTGGTTCGCTATATTTCCGGAGATATGATCCGAGGAAGTTGTGGTTTTTGAAGGCTACATAATTCAATATCAAACAGGTGACCTAGGGAAAATCATCATAACTTTCTCTCCGAGAATCGAATTTGAATTTTGTAAAACATGATTGAAAGTGTATATATTGAAGTCTTTCGTGTATCATTTTCAAGGTCGAAGGTCAAAATAGTGACACATGGAACTCTATACAAATTTTCTCTACTGAACCTATCTATAATCAGGACATTGTGGGAGATTGGGTATAAATCTTTATTGAAGAATCCAATCTTAGTTTGACTTATGGGTTTGGAAAGAGGACTCATAGTGATAATATAGAATGAAAATTTAGACCTTGGAGATCCCAAATTACAGAAATACAAAAACTTCAATATCAAACTCCTAAAAAGAAAGAAAAATGTGTGTTATTTTTTAAATTTTGGATAACTTTTGTTTGAATAATGAGTTTGAAGTGATTTAAAGGACATATTGAAGCATATATATCAGTATTTGATTTTATAATTCCTCCCAAAGAAAATAATTCTACACCGATTAAGCCCTCAGAAAGATCTACTATGACCCATGAAGAGGAAGCATTGCGACACGATATATCAAAATTATGGGACCAAGTGCAACAAATTTCACTCTCACAAAGAGCAACCAAAGATGAACTAAAAAGCACATGGATGGCTTAAAAGAGGACATCGATGGATTAAAAGGTGACATGAATGGTTTAAAAGCATAAATGAAAGTATACATGGAAGGTTTGAAGGAAGGATTGATAAAGTTACTACAATAAATATTTCCTAATGGTGAAAGGTATTCCATGAAATGCATGAGGAGAACAAAAGGAAAATGAATTATGATTTTAGAGACTCCAATGCTGAGTTTCATACCCACCACATTCCAAATATTGATATGAGGAAGTTTGATGGAAAGGATCCTGTAACATGGATACTACATATGGAGGAATATTTTCATCTCCATGATGTGCAACACACACAAAAGTTACGCATTGCATTTTTATATTTAGAACCCAATTAGTTTGTATGGTATCAATGGATTTTTCCTTGTAAACCACTTGTCAATTGATCATTTTTTACAGAGGAAATGATATCACATTATGAGGATACAAAGAGGAAAACGTTCTTTAGCCAATTGATAAATCTCAAACAAAAGGGTTCACTAGTGGAGAACATTGAGGACATCCAAAAATTGAATATCAAGGTAACTGATATTCCAGAGGAGCACAGGATTGATGTCTTCATATGGACTTTGAAGGATAGCATCCAACATGAGGTTTGCCTTTGGGAACCTGGTTCATTAGAGAAGGAATTTCGGGTAGAAATAAAAGTGGAAAGAAAAATTATCGCAACAATGAAGTATACCACTCACAACTATAAATATGGAAGTGTTGCTGCTCTGAGCCTTCCTCAACCTACAAGGTTGACACCACAACAGTTGGAGGAAAAAAGAGCAAAAGATATTTGTTATAGTTGTGATAATAATTACAGTAAAGGTTATACATGTGTTGAGAATAAATTATTGTAAATAGATTTTGAAGAGGAGGATGAAAACAAACAAGAAACATTAGAAGAGGAGGATATACACCAGAAGCCAACCACAAAGAAAGAAGAAATGAATCTGACCATATCTTATAATGCATTGGTAGAAATTACTATTATTTTTTGGTAGCATCGGAATTGCTCTAGCCTTGAAAATTGGAGGAGAGGCTAAGGCACATGCGTTCTAATGAACCCAGAAACCATTTGTTGAAATTTGACATGAATAATATTTTATTAAAATAATTAATATTTTTAATGGAGTTCCTAAGTTTGAACTTAGGGAAATTAAAATATTAATGGGTATTAATCAAAATATGGGTGAGAATGATTTAGAAGGCTGATCAAGTCATGTTTTAATCTTAGTTGTTGATTAGAGACTTAATCTCAGCCTTTGAAGACTCAACATGAAAAGTATAAAATGGAGGCTTGGGGTTCATTTTAAAATGCACACAGAGAGATTGAGGAAATCGATTTTTTGAGGTGAGAAGTTCTCAGGAGGAAAATCAATTGGGGAGATCTTGCAACTAAGGGGCAGAGAGAATATTGGGGAATGAATTTCCAAAAAATGCAAAACATGTAGGCAGATAGAGCTTGCAGAGAACTAACAAAATAGTCGGGAGAGATGACACTAGGCCAATCTAGGCCCACGTAGTCCTAACAAAGAGCCGGAATGGCCAACATAGAGCAGAAAATCTACATGTCACATAGAATCCAGAGATGTTGGAACAACCGAAACTTTTGTGAACTACTCCAAACTTCCAAGAGAGATGAAGCGAAGGACATAGAAGGTGATGCAGGGCTGACGCAGAGCCGGTGTAGAAATAGACAGGGTTAGCCAGTCTTGTGTTGGATCAACCAAAATTCTGTCGAGTGAAGTGAGGTAAAACTCAGTCATATTTTTCGCTAGTATTTCTCTGTAAAGGATTGCTAGATGAGCATCCTAGATTGTATTCAAATATTTACTCCCAATAATAAGAATCCTTAGATCTACTGCAACAGTTTTCCCACATTGGGTTTTTACAAGGATTATTGTATCCAAAAATAAGTGTGTCCTATGTATCTTGTTCTTTGATTTTTTTTTTCATGAGATGAAATATTTAATTAATGTAGGCTGGAGAAGTAATTTTCTTCATTATTCAGAAGAATAACTTGATGAATGTAATTTAGAAATCAAGTAGGTGAAGTAGATTCAGATTTGTTGCAGTAGGGGTTCCTTCAAGTCTAGGAATTTTCACAATTACCACTCCTCAAACTCTCAAGATAAAAATATATATCAAGAAGAAAAAGGTAATAGTGCTGATTGATTCAGGTAGTACCCATAATTTTATTCATTGTAAGATAACCAAGGAATTGAATTGCTTCTTATATCCAGCACCAGAGTCTCAAATGATGGTTGCAAATAGACGAACTACAAATTTCTCTGGAAAGTGCCATGATATCAAGCTAATCATGGGGGAATATGTATTGAATAATTCAATGCTTTCCATTCCAATGGGTGCTGTTAATGTTGTACTAGGAGTCCAATGGTTACAATATTTGGGGACGATAACTTTTAATTTTCAAGAACTTTTCTTGAACTTTTTTTGGGAAGGAAAGGATGTTAAATTAAGGGGTATCATAGGGAAACCATGAAATATAATCAACTCTAATGGGATTAAAATTCTTATGAATAAATAAAAACTGGGCGTAATTGCACAATTATGCTCACTAGCTCTTCAAATGTCAAAATCATCTATGTCTCCATATCTCCAAAATGTCTTGGAAAACCATTGCAAGGTATTTGAGACTCCCAAAGGCATCCCACCTCTTCGTGATCATGATCATGCTATTCATTTGATTCCAAGAAGTGTTCCTCTAAACATCATACCTTACAGATATCCCTATGCCCCAAAGAGTGAAATTGAACATATGGTTATAGAAATGCTAGAGGCTGGTATAATTAAACCTAGTTAAAGTTATTTCTCTACTACAGTATTATTGGTGCACAAAAAGGGTGAATTATGGCATATGTGTCTGAATTATAGGCAGCTCAACAAGCTCACTAATAAAGATAAATTTACCAATCCTCTCATTGATGAACCGTTGGATGCATTACATGGAGAAATTTACTTCACCAAGTTGGATCTTCATTCAAGATATCATCAAATTAGAATGAAAACTAAAGACATTCCAAAAGCAACATTCAAAACTCATGAGGGTCATTATGAATTTTCGGTCATGCCTTTTGGCCTTACTAATGCACCCTCCACATTTCAAGGTTTGGTGAATTGTATTTTCAAACCCACCCTTAGAAAATTTGTGTTAGTATTTTTTGATGATAAACTAATATACAACAAGCCTTGGAAGGATCATGTTCAACATGTTGACAAGGTGCTCAAACTATTGAAGAAGAAACAATTATATCCAAAAACCTCCAAATGTTTCTTTGCGCTACATGAGGTGGAATATTTGGGTCATATTGTACCTATGAGGGCATTAAGGTAGACCCTAACAAAATTAAGGTCATTAAGGAATGGAAATACCCACAACCATAAAGCATCTTCAAGGATTTCTTGGGTTGAAAGGGTATTGTCGCAAGTTTGTTAATAATTATGGGAGAATAATAATTCCTTGAACAACATTAATGAAGAAAGATGCATTTTATTGGACTCCGGTAGAAGCTAAGGCCTTTGAACATATTAAAGAGGCAATGTGCCAAGAACTGGTCATAGCTACGCTAGACTTCACAAAAAACTTTATTATGGAATGTGATGCCTCAAGAAATGGAATTGGTATTGTTTTAAAGCAAGAAGGAAGACCCATTTCTTTTGAAAGTCATCTAATCAAAGGAAAATATTTACACAAACCTATTTATGAGAAGGAAATGTTGGAAATATTACATGCACTAAAGCAATGATGACTTTACCTAACTGGAAGACATTCCAAGGTAAAAACATATCATGATAGTCTTAAATACTTTTTGGAACAAAGATTATCTTTAGAAGAGCAAAAAAAAAGGGCCACAAATATGTTGTGTTATGACTTTGAAATTATATACAGAAAAGGGAAGGAAAGTGTTGTTGCAGATGCACTCTTAAGAAAGGATGAGGATGTGGAAGAATTTCTTTATGCCATTTCTATTATCCAACTTGATTTGTTAATTGAAGCAAGGGATGAATGGAAGAATGAGGAAGAGGTGTGGATACTCATTCAAAAGTTGCAGTAAGATCTGAGTACATCTGATAGATTTAGCTAAAAAATTTATTCATTATGGTACAAAGAGCACTTATATCTTTGTAAGAATTCCCAAATCAAGAAAATTATTCTTTTGGAATTGCACACCTCCCCCTTAGTTGGTCACTCAGGGTTTTTAAAAACTTACCATAGGGTCAAGAAGGAATTTTTTTGGGATGGCCTTAAATTTGATATTCAGAAGTTCATGGTAGGATGTTTGGTTTGCCAACAAAATAAATTTGAGACAATTAATACCTCGAGTTTGTTACAGCCTTTAGTCATTCCAAGTAAGCACTGGGAGGAGGCCTTAAAGGATTTTATCACATGTTTACCCAAGTTTGAAGGAAAGAGTGTCATCATGGTAGTAGTTGATAGACTTACCAAGTATGCACACTTTTGTGTATTATCTCATCCTTTTAAACCAAACACACTTGCTATGACATTTATGGAAACAATTCAAAAGCTACATGGAAATCCAAAGATTATTGTAAGTGATAGAGATTCCATTTTCATTGCAAATTTTTGGACAAGATTATTTTCTTGTCTTGGTACTCAATTAGCGCATATCTCATCTTATCATCCTCAATTTGAAGGGAAAACTGAGATAGTGAACAAATGTTTGGAAGGATATCTTCATTTATTTGTATGTGATAATCAAACACAATGAGTTAAGTGGTTACCTCTATCTGAATGGTGGTATAACAATTCCTTCCATACTGCAGAAAAAATGACCCCATTTGTGGCACTTTATGGATATCATCCACTATCCATCACATAATCTTTAAGATAAAATTCCAAGGTTCAAGCAGTGGAATATCACATTGAGCATAAGCAACAAGTTCTCCAACTCTCAAGGATAACCTCACTCTAGCGCATAATAAAATGAAACAACATGCATATCAAAATCACAATGATTTTTTTTTTTAATGTAGGCGATTGGGTATTTTTACGGTTACAACCATACAAACAAATGTCCCTCATGCAAGCTAAGAAGGATAATAAATTATCACCGAAGTAATATGGTCCTTACAAGGTGTTGCAAAAGATTGGTACTATGGCATATAAAGTGGAGTTGCCTGGATCTTCCTGAGTACACCCAATTTTCCATGTTTCATGCTTAAATAAAGTTATTGGTTACAAGCTCCGAGCTCAAACAATGTTTCCAGAACTTGAAGAAGAAGGAAAAATCATATTTGATCCTGAAGCAATCAAAGAAACAAGAACCTGACAACTACAAAATTGATTAATTTTAGTGTATCTCATTAAGTGGAAGAACTTACCTGCTTAAGATTCCACATGGGAGGATGAGGATTTTATATAGAAGCATTTGAAACTACTCAAGAGTTGAGGACAACACTTTTTTGAAGGAGAGGGGCATGTTAGATCCCTATAATACTAGTGTGTTCTCCTTATTATTATTTTTACTGTATCCCTCTTTTGTTATTGTTGTCCCCATGATGATGATGATGATGATGATGATGGTTAACGTCCACTGAGACCAAATTGGTCTATCGGACCTATAATTTCTTAATTTCTAATTGTCTGACTCCTTGTCTTTCTTGGCGAGATTGGTGATGTAGCTTTCTTTTTCTTCTCTATGGTCTTCCAACTGCCTTTATCTTGCATCTCCTTCATCTCTTTTGGTTCTTGGGACATTGGTGTCTTAGCTTCGCGATCTATTGTGTTCGTCCTTTTGGAGATAGTCGGAGAATGCGCGTTATTTGAAACCTCATAACTGTCGATGCTTGAGGGGTTGTTGAGTTCACCTTTTTGTTGTTGGGCGGGGCTTTCCCCTTGCTTGTCTTGAGAGTTGTTTCTATCTTGCCCGATTTCTTGTAATTCAGAGTTTTCTCGAGAGTATTCTTCTTGCATGACAGTGTAGTGTTCTTTTTGTGCTCCTTCCCACCATGTGGACTGTGGTGAGTTTTTCTAGAAAAATTTTTCTCGGAGGCTTTTGGGCAATTTTTGGCTAGGTGGCCTGTCTCAAAGCAAGATCGACATCTGAAGAGGACACTTTCATAATCGAGTTTCTGGTTCCACACATAGTCTTGACTTGTTAGGTGTATTTCTGCTGGGAATCCCGCGCTGAAGTCCATTTCCACACAGATGCGTGCATATGTGGTTCTGGCATATTCCTCTGTTTCTGGGCACTTGCAGTAAAATTTTCCAATTGCATTTCCAATGGCTTCTAGCGAAGAGAAATTCCAGAGATGCAAGGGTAGATTTGGGAATCTCACCCACACTGGTGCTGAGGTTATTACTGTTGTTGAGGGATCGAAAGATGGGTTCCATGGCCTCATGAATAGGCCTAATTTATCCCAGAACCAAGGGCCAGAATCTAGAATACATTGTCTGCTTTCACGGTTTTCAAAATCTACTATAAAGAAACCCCTAGCACAGGGGTAGATATTAATTGCATCAGAAATTAGAGGCTTCCATACCTCCGTGATCCAACTATGGAGAGCTGTGAGCCGCGGCCAAAAACCATTGAATCGGCATATTAGGGCACTCTCAGAGAACTTCAAAGCCCCATCGAGTGAGGCTTGGACCACCTAGATAGTGGGAGCTGGGGCTTCACTGACTATATGGGCAGGAGCTTGCCCCCCAGAGGCGGACGAAGAGCCAGCAGCTATTTTCGTGAAGCTGGGAACCATCTAGAAAATGTTCTCCTTAGTAAGCGAGGTAACTTTGATTTTATGGAATTAGGGTTTGCCATTGAGGAACCCACGGACGTTCTAGATCTCGAAGGTTTTGGCGCTACAGATCTAGAGAGCCACAGCAGAGCCGCAGGTCTAGACGGCCATGAGCCCTAGAGCATATTCCGCAGAAGAACTCGGGATCAAAATCAAGATTTATGTTACCCCAGTCGAGCCGCAGTGGGCCGCAGAAGAACTTGATGAGCCACAGAAGAGCTTGAAGAACTCAATGAACTCGATTACAAATTACTTCGATGAGCTGCAGAAGAACTTCGATGAGCGATGAACCGATGAGCCGCAGAACCGATGAACTGATGAGCCGCAGAAGCAATGAACCGATGAACCGATTACATCTAGATCTCACTCGATGAGCTGCAGAAGAGTTCGAAGATTCACAACTAGTTTTCGGATAATATGAGCCGCAGGAGAACTTCGATGAGCGATGAACCGATGAGGCGCAGAACCGATGAACCGATGAGCCGCAAAAGAGCTCGAAGAACTCGATGAACTCGATTACAAATTACTTCGATGAGCCGCAGAAGAACTTCGATGAGCGATGAACCGATGAGCCGCAGAACCGATGAACCGATGAGCTGCAGAAGCAATGAACCGATGAACCCTTCAACTCGGCCACCAGCAACTGCTTCATCCAACACTCACTTGTGTTGTGAGCGAGGCTCTTGTGGAACTCACACCACTTTCTTGTGTCCTTTTTCGACTTCGTGTTGTTTTTCTTTTCTTGTGGCTTCGACAGGTTGTCTTAGGTTACCCTGTCTTAGCTATGTCCTTTGGTCTTCGGATTTACAGATCCAAAATTCACTTCTTCTGTTTGAACTTTTGCTCAATTTTGACAGTGTATCGGTATGTCGTGCCGAGTGAGGAGTTGTTCTGGAACTCCATCTCTTCCTGGATGTACCTATGTAGGCATTCAAAGTATTTCAGTACCAAATGTAGCTCAGAGTCCTTGATATCCAACTGTGTGCAAAGGGTATGAAAAATGTTTGTGAACTCTAGTACATCTTGGTCCCTTCCCTATTGCATCATGGTCAACTTTATGTATTTGTCCTCATAGCTTTTGACAGGGTAGTACTACTCCTTGATGGCATCCCGGAATGAATCCCAAGTGGGTGTGGCTGAAAATAGTGAGCCTGTATTTTCATCCTTCTGCTCCTAGTTGGTTTCCCACCAGTCCTTGACATGGGGGGCTGCTTTGACAAGAGGGAAAATAATCCTTTCCCAACTAGAAAAGTCATGAATAGAAAAATACCCTTCTAGTAGATTTAACCATCTATCGATGGCATTTGTGTCTATATGACCCTTTAATATTGGGATTTCAAAATTAACTTGTACCTTAAATGGTGTTGCATTTCGAAATTAACTGTTGGAAGATGATGCATTGCCTCTGGGTAGCCGCAGAAGGATTTGGGTAAAGCTTTCCATCATCACATTCCTTTCTTGCTCGAGGGCTTCTTCGAGCAAGATTTTGATAAGATCTCCTACCCCCTCATCTTTCTTTTCATTTGCCATGGGAGGCCATTGGGATTTGTGGGGCTGGTCTTGCAAAGGTTCAACCAGTTCAATTTGTAACTCCTTATATCCCAACCTCGTTGGGGACATGCAAAGAAAAACAAAGAAAAAAAGCAGATTGCTCTGATAACACTGATTCAGATTTAAACAAGAATGCAAAAAATTATAGAGATAACCATAAACACAAAGATGCAATAGAAATAATACTTCATTTCATTAATGTAAAATATTGAAATATTCTTACAAACAAAAATGGAAATAAACCAGCTAAGGCAATGGTAGCTTATCTCTGAGAAGAGATGTGGTGGCTACATGCCTCTAAAATACGTTACAATGAGGCTCGAAGGCCTATTCATTGTTGAGAAACAATGGAAAACCTTTAACATCCCAAAACCTAACCCTAGAATATGAAACACCAAATTGTGGGCCCCGTTTTGGGTAAGTTGGTACATCAACTTCGCGGGGTCGTAACTTTGGCACTCGATCTTTGTTTGACGTGTACGGTAGCTCGTTAGAAAGATCTATCCAAGCACTACAACTTTTCAAAGAGAAACATCATTCCATGGACCTATTTTTCTCCCATATTTCCCAAAAAACATCGTTTAGGGCCTCAAAACGGCTCCGGATGTTTAGGACCCGAAAAAACTGCTAAAAATAGTAAATTGTGCTACAATTACAGAAACTTAAAAACTGAAAGAGATAGTTGTGGGGGTCCAAGTGGGATAGGTGGGTGGCCACCAACATCCACCTAGATCATCAATTATTCTCCCCATCTAATAAGCTTTCACTTTTTATAGTGCAATTCTAAAATATGCTTAAACTTAAAGGATAAGAGGTCTCATTAAGAGCTGACTTACGATGGTCATAGGGAAATAACTAGCTGACATTACCAGTACTACATATCAAAATAGGGTAATGGCTTCAGATTGTATCAATCAAAAGACAAGGGGTCTCACCAAGAGATAGCTTGTTCAGTTAAGTTACAACCAGTGAGTGGCATTGTCAATTTTGGTCACCAAACCAAGACAATGGCCTTTAAGGAGAAAAATGAAAATTTTAAAGAAAAGAAAATTGTTTAAGTAAGTATATGAATCTGAACTTATCTTTAAAAATTGCATTCTTATCTAGATAGGATACTAAATCATTATTGGTTAAAAGTTAACCTTGTCGATGCTATGGACATCTGCTGGTAGCAGAGGCTCTGTCTATGACAACTGAGTACATCTAAAAGCTGACTTGAAAGAGTCCCCTAATTTTATCTTTAAAACCAAGTAATGACTGATGTAGAAAAAGAAATTTTCATATTGAAGAGGATAATCAAAAGGATAATAGTTAGGTATATTTTGTTTTTATTATTCAGAGAAATGTTACTTATCTTATATTTCATATATTTTTATTTTTTGAACTACCTTTATTTTGGAAGTTTTTAGAAATTTCAAAAAAATGTTAGAGAGAACTGGTTCTTCCAGTGAATCACCAATTGTTGTGCTATTCAACAAACCCCCTCATTTATTAATATAATAGCTAATAGTCTATCAATAAATGAGGACCCTTAAAAATCCTTCCAAGAAACAAATTTAGCATTTAGAAACTTTCTTTTAAAATTTTGGAATAAAACAAGATATCAAGTCAAAACCATTTGAAAACTAGCAATACTCGCCTTTCTGCATATTTCTAGGCCAAGTGTGTCAAAATCCTTATTAACAAGAAAAACACACAAAATGTGATCTAAAGGAATCACCACGCTTAACCTAGATATCATTAGGCTTTTTCATTAAAAACTAGTTCCTAAGGCATTTCCTCTCAAAATAAATCTCGTATTGCATATCGCAATTCATAAAGTGCGCACCCTCACGAAGTATGTTGAATCATGTGAAATTAATATTGCGATGCGATAGTTAAACTTATCGCATTGCATTGGAAATACTTAAGAAACATTTGAAATCTTACAAACCACGCGATGTTGTGAAATGCGATAAAAGCCTGAACCCGATTGAAACCTATGTTATAAAGTAACACTTAAGTTTGCTATGCAAATGAATGCTTTATAAGGTAAAATCCCATTAAAAAAGCTATGCTTAAAAAAACAATAAAGAACATCCCAAAGAACATCCCACATCTTGCATCTCGCAAAAAACTAAGGAACTTTAAGAACATGCATAATCAATATGCATTAATGTGATTTGCGATCTTGCATCGCAATCGAAAAATCAACATTTTCGTAAATCAAAGCTCATAACCTTAAAAAGTTTTCTTCTCATTTTATGATGTGGAGCATTAATGAGCAATAAAGGTAGCAATACAAAACCATTAGTGGGCATTTAGTATGGGTTAATGGCATTTATGTTTGAAAAGTGGCTCGACATGATACGATATATTTTCATTTGTGTTTAATTAAAACTCCTTTCTTGTCACCTTTTCAAGGTTATCTGTATCATTCATTCTTATTTTCATTCTCGCTTGTGCCTGTTTGATAGCTTTCACTTTGCTCCATTTTAGGAAAAATCCATAGCAAGAGTCATTAGGAACAATGGTGAAGAAGGGAAAGGCAACCACATCTGGAAAGTCAGAAATGATCCCTCTATTCTATGATACTACGTGCAATAGAGTCGGGAGAACTTCAACATGGGAAGCCATGTATGATTTGTTAGAATAAGAGAAACCAAGACCTCTGGTAGGAAAGGTCATAGCCGATGCTCATGTTTCCTCTGACGCCTCCTACTTTGAGATAGCATGCTCATTTCTACACCGCATAGCCGCAAGGCCAAAGATAATCCCATATACAGATATCATCAAGTGGATAATTGGTGTGGTGGATAACTTGGACAGAGAGTTCAAGAATAACAAGAAAGAGGTTATGGGATATTTTTCAGCAGACATCCTATGGTTTATATACAATTTACCAGAGCCACAGAAGCTCTACAATAAACAGTTCCTTGAGAAGTTTGCCAAGGAGAATGAAGACCCGGCAGACATTACACGAGCCTAGATAGAAAATGAAGGCAATATCAAACAAGATAATATAGGTATGCATTCTACGACATCTATGTCTCCCCCTTATATTTTTTAGCAGCCATGCTATGTAGATTGTTTGGTAAGCCCGATAGTACCAAATTTTCCCCAGAGTGGCTGTCATTAATAGATGCAGATGTGAATGCAACAATAATGAATTGCGCTCAAATTTTGTCTGATAATTTGGTGAAGGCCATTATGGAGTATAGGAGAAATAGGAGTCCCTATTTAAGGGTTTATCCCCCATTTTTCATGAGTTCCTTTTCAATGGACATAATCTATTTTAGCTCTAAATTTCCTATTATGGGATGGAAGTGGACTATGAAAGACCCAATTCCTATCCATGTGTACCATAAGAGTTCGTGAGAGTCTAAGTTTCACCCCCATTTTTATGAGATTTGTCAAGGAATTATGTTGCCCATGCATAAACAAGTCTACAACACAACCACCCCTAGGTTTTCCAAAGAAGTTGACGTGGATATTTTACCTATAGCCAGATGGTTTGAGAAGGAGACATTTATCTATATCAAAATATTTGGGAGAATTGCTTCACCGCATGTCCTCCCATACTATGTCCCAGACAAGTTAAAGGGAGATAGCCTAAAGTAGGTTGAGCAGAGGGTTGAAAGAACATAAAAAATTCCATTTAGCCTACATTTCCATTGCAATGTGGTGCATTTGCACTACATGATTTTGGACGTGCATGAAAATAGGTAGAGATTATGAAATCTTTGAGATTAGCTACATTCTTGGGAAGGCAGTATGACCCAAATGGCACTGCTAAGGAATTCACTACTATGGTGAAAGTGAAACCATTCACCCATGAGGAAGATGCCTTTGTTTACCTCTTCCTACAAAAAGAAACATTTTCAGATGTGGCACATATGGCATCACTGCATTTTTCCCAAGATGATGTTGAAGCTTTCCATGTGTATAAAAAGAGGAGATTATTGAAGGTCCCACTGGACCTACTACAAATTGAACCAATAAGGGAGCCAAATCCCAGTGTAAGCTTGGAGGATAGGTCAAAAGAAAATTCCAAAGAAAATTCTGAAGCAGAGACCCATGAGAGATCTACTCATGAGTCAGAGCACTCAGAGCAACAGTCTCAAAATGGGGGAGGCAATAAAAATAAAGAGTTTGAAAGGGACACATCCAAAACTATGGAGGAAACATCCGAGCAAACCTTGGCAAAGAAATAGACAAAAATTCACTCTACGTCCACTCAGTCAGCAAAACCCCCAGTTATTGATTTAGAAAAGGAATGGGAATATTTCAATAAGAAGCTTCACAGAGATGAACAAACATCTCAGATACAAACTCCTAAACAACCATAACACAAAACAACTCAAGAAATAAAATGGAGAAAACTGTAGGCACTTAGGACGTGGAGCTCATTCCTGCCACCCCCACTTCATAAATTATTTTGAGAATTGAGGAAATTCCTCCATTAGATGTGTTTTATAGTCCTATCCACAAATTTGTCGTTGAGAGACAGAGGAAGAAAGGGAAGCTAAATGTTGTAGCTATTACGACTCCTGATAATGAGCCAATGGACATTGTATGGAAAGATTCACCCATGGACCCATCTGAAAGCCTCACAAGACAATTGCAATTTGTAGGATCCTATGCTATGACAACTATTGAAAAAGAAACAGAGGTCCAAATACTTCTTAGAGAAAAGGAACAAAATATTATGTTATTGGAACAAAAATTATCTCAAGAGAAAGCAAATTAATAAGTAGAATTACAAGTAGCCCTGCTCCAGCAGGAATTTGAACAGATGCAAATACAACATCAGGACAACCTAGTGGAAAGGGATGCGCAGATACAAGCCATGACATATAAGTATAAATAAAATCCAAAAATCAATGAGTCCATAAAGGAAGAACTCAATCTTAACTCCCAACTAATATAGCAAAAGGAAGTTGTATGCCAAAACATCTCACAAATAAGTCCTTATTGCGAGATCAGTGATAAAAAAACAAACCAAGTTGTTGACATGAGACTTGAGTATGACGAAATCCATAAAAATATTTCTAACTTTATCACCTGGAAAGAATCAAAAGAAGGGAGAAAGGCTGATTTGCCAAAGTTGGAGGAATCACATAAAGACATCTTGTTCACAGATTGGGATTCTCAGCTCAAGCAAGCAGAAAGGGCAATGGCAGTCACAACAGCAATAGCAAACAACATCATTGAATCCATCAACAAAAATTTTCATGGTGGCAACATGGTCACACTGCACCAGGGTTTCTTCCAAATTTCAAACAGTTAGAACAATAGTTGAGGCAGGTAGCGAAGGAAAAGGAGGAGGTGATCAAACAAATGGGCAAGATAAACTGGGAAGCATACTGGCAGTCCTTATTGAAACCATACAACTAGTGGATGACCTTGCGATGCTTAACTAACTCCACACAAAAAATGGTGCCAACACTGATAGACACTATATTTGTTGGGCTGTTAAAGTCAGCGATCGTCCAACCGATCTTGCTCAAGCCAATGATAGATATTTGTGATCTCAAAGATTGAATGCAAAGGAGTTAGTCACTTAGTTTTATTTTTATTTTAGTTTTATTTTCGCATGATCAGAGGAAGGTCGTTTAAACCTCGTCAACTATTTGTTATAGACATTTTTGGGCACTGCAACCCCAATCATACATGTCCATAAACCAAGGGCTCCTAAGTCCCTAAAAGTGTTGCTTCATACCCTAAAGGAACAAGGTCAACTGATTACATCTCTCCCAGAAGTTCTCCACAGAAAACTGCTCAGAACTAGTCAAACCTGGACCATACAGATTGCCCAGTGCAGAGGGTGCGATGCATCTCACCTGCTCAGTGTAAAAGGTGTGATGCATATTGGAAAGCCCTTTTGTAGGGTGCAATGGGTGAGAGTAGGGAAATGGCAGAGACAGTTTGCAAGGTGGATGATCATGGAATCTTCCAAAAACTTCTCCTGTGACACTTGCCTCTCTTAATTCATCCAGGGATGAGTAAGAGATCATAAACCTCCAAGTCGAATCAAGAACTATCAGAGAGAGGAAACTAATCAAAATCCCAGAGGCTGACTCACCCCCCTGCAATCATCTATATATGGATCCTTCATCACAGAGATCTAGAGGCTAGAATCTTGTATCTTGTAAGGAAGTGCTGTTGGTTTCTTGGTGCAACATCATAGTGTTGGGTGATCTAAGCTTTTCATAAGGTGAATAAGGGCTTTCATGTTGAGAGGATGACGCTGGGTCAGAACAATTGGTTTTAATCCTCTTTGCTATTCTTGATATTAATAAAGCTATTCAAGTTTTCCTCCACATGTTTATATGTTTGATGATATATGCATTTGTGTGGTCAATACATATCTGGTCTTGTATTGTTTATGATTGTATATCTCTATTCTTCGATAGTATTATGCTACTTTGATTCCATAGGTGCTCTTTGAAGCTGGGTAGACGAAGAAGGAGTGGCGAAGATCTATCAGAAGGGAGAGGAAACAAGCAAGGAACCAAGTGCAAGACCGAGTTTGGTGTCCTTTGTTCCCCTCTTGTCTACTTCTCATAAAGGAAAACAGAAGTGGTTTTAGTTTGTTTTTTCTAAAATAGCTACCAGTCTTAGTGGGACTAGCAGCTCCGAGTGGACACTAGATTTCCCAATAACAAAATGGTGACTCCACTGGGGAGTGAATAGATTGTTTACTTATCTATTTTTGTTTGTTTTATAAACTTACAGACAGAGCCTGAAGTCAAGCCAGCTAGTCTTCAAACTGCATTTGCTATGCAAGTGCAAATTAGATCAATGCTACTTCAGTCTATCTCCGGGTTTTCCTTATAAACTGAACAATCGATTTGCAAACATTCTAATTGCCTTGGTGGTGGCTCTAGTAACCTCATTAGATCAACCCCTGTGATTTATATTTACTGAACATCACTTGCTCAGCCTAAGTCCCTGAACTGAGCTGCAAACTGTGACCAAGAACCAAGCTGAAGTCTCATCCCTGGACCATCGCACCTTCTACTCTTGGGAATCTAAATGCATCGCACCTCCCATGTGTAGTAGGTGTGTTGCATCACACTTTCCCTGTGTTACAGGTGCGCTGATCAGACAAGACCTCTTTTGCTTCCAGATTTTGGTTTTTTGTTCACTCTCTTTAGCTTTATTCTAGAGTTTTAGCTGTCTATGATCAGTACACCTCTGTGGAAACCCCTTTCTTTCCATAATTCCACCTCCATTGTGCAAAGAACTATGAATGTTTTTGTGTATTCTGTGCCATTTTCAGTTCTCTTTTACAAAGAAGTAGCGTAATCAAACTGTTGTTTCTTGATTTGGAAGTGTCGCAAGTGTTGTTTTCAATCATAGAAGAGAATCCTATTGTTCTTGATGGTCGATTATACTATTACTCTTGTATTTTATTTTAATTAGTAGCTTTTCAAGTGTCGAAAACAGTTTTCAATTTGAAATCGCAAAGTGTCATCGTTACCTTCCTTTCATATTTTGAAGAAAAAGTTGTTAGTACTGTTGCTTCGAAAAGATAATTCAGATTTTTACTTAGCATTCTTCTTGTCATTCACACATTAAGAAGGCTCAAAACAAATGCATGCATGTGCATTTTCATTTAGACTGCTTGACTGGTTTGATTTAGGACAGTGCATCTAGTGTGTGCTCTGTGCTCTATGTTGAAATAATATCGTCTCTCTTTCCTTAGTAGCTAGGATTTTCATTGCAAAAAGAAGATTAAACAATTGTTTATCATCTTAGATTGCATTTTAGGAATTGTATATCTACATCACACGGTGAACTTGAAAGGCAAATTTCTTAAGCAAGATCAACTGTAAAATAAATTCAATGAACATAAAAATGCTTTGGAACCTAACACACAACATTTAGAAGTCTAGGCTAGAGACGTATTCTAGTGTTGTATAGCCTAGTAACTATCGCTTTCATTGCTGGTTAGGTGATTCCTCCTCTTTGAGACGATAAGTGCCTGTACGAACTTGTGCTCCCATGTACTATCGAGTATATATTGGGAGACCACAAAGCCGTGTCTACCACCCTATTGATTGCAATGCGCTGAACACAGCATTCAGGAAGATTGACTGCCGTACCGTAAAAAGTATTCTGCAGTTTTGTAATTGGTTTGGTAATTCCTCTGTCTAGATTTCTAGAGTAGTCTCTTTCATTCCTTTTCAGACTCCTTAAAGGAAAAGGTCCATCTAAGCACTTGTCACTTCAGGCTCATTAAAAATTGAAGGCGACTAGAGTCATCTTTTGTTTTTTCTCGACTCTTAAAAATTGAAAAAACAAGTTGTGTCAAAGCGTCTAAAATTCATTCAATTTGGAATCATTTTCCCCTATTATTTTGAGTTGATCAAGTAATCCATAATCTTCGAAGAAAGTCAATCAAAACCCCGTTGTTCATGGAGGCTTACAAGTCGACCATCATTGACTCCAGAAACGAAACTATTCTGGACAAAGTGAACTCATTTGATCGGATCGAAGTCCCTTAAGTTGGTTGGAGAAAGTACTCCGACATCCTCAGAGACTCCAGTTACTCCGAACATTTCTGGTATCCTTGACTCTACAAAAGAAATTCCGCAGCCACAAAAGGACATTACAACTGATCCTAGTGTGACGGTAAACGCTTCTATTCCCGAACCGGCTCCATATATAGCTGATTTGGAAGGTGCTACTCCCCAAACATCAGTCACTACAAAACCTATACCTTCTTCGGCACTAGAAATATTTTACGAACCTGACGGTCTAACTCTTCCACCTGGATTGATTGCCATAGAAGAGATTGTGGAGGATACTCCATCTAACACTCCATCGCAATTTGGGGTTGGGATCACCCTATATCCTTCTTCATCAGAAGTTAGTCTCCCGCCATCGGAAGTTCCTGAAGAATCACTGAGGAATATTTTGGATAGACTAAATATGTCTGAACAACCATCGACATCTAGGACTGTGTCATCCAACACAGCAGTGGTAGAACTTCCTACTACTACTCCGACAATGTTCGTTGGCATGCCATCTGTCCCAACTAGCTCTCAATCACTAGATGGAATCCATCCAGGGGCTACTTCGACAGTATGGACTGTTCTCGTTTATTTGTTCGGAACAATATCTGGAATCTCTTATGTTGAGTCTCAACAAATTGATCCTTCACAGTGACAATTTGGGCAATCCGGTCCCCAAAGGCAAATCATTCCTTTGAGCACTAGATTACCATCGTATGGAGGGTAGTATACCCTTTCATTGTCTCCTTTGGGAGAACAACCATACAAGAGTTCACAACATAATTCACGGTATGCTGGAATTACATCTAGCAGATGGGTGCCAGTACTGCCTCAACAACCAAGAGTTGTATACTCGATGCAACAAAGTTTACCTGTGTCAAATATCCCCACTACGTTGGCTATTGTGACGGTGTCGCAAGTGCAAGCGTTGCCTGTTGTATGCCAACCTTAAGTTCCTCAGTTCGTAATACAATAACCTCTTGTCCCTGCGACACAACTACAATCACCAACTAGTGGAATGACCCAAGTTCAAACGAGGACCATTACCCCTCATCTTGGTCAAACAGTCAAAACTGGACAACAGATCATGGCTTCGCAACCATGGCTAGTACAATATCAACAACCACAATTCCAACAAGCTTACCAAGGATCTAAGCAACATGTATTTGCAAGTAATGGGTAGCCGTACATTCAAAATGGTTAACATCAATCATATCATAATTGTCATGTCCATCAACCTTACCAAAGTTACCAGCATCAAATGCATTATGCTGGTATGTAAAGACCAACTGCTCAGGAAATTCCATCTTATCCTGGGTATGCTTTGCCAAGCCTGAATCAACAGTTGCCTTTCGTGGCGAATTTAGAGTTACCAGATCTAAATCGACTAACGAACGATCCAATTTCCTACGCCCCTTGGTGGCCAGCAATTTCGCATAAACTTCTGTCTGATATTCCTAAATTTAATGGAAATCCGGGTGAAGACCCGTCGAATCATGTGATGACTTTTCATCTGTGGTGTTCATCAAACACTCTCAACGATGATTTGATCAGGCTTCACCTTTTTCAGCGAACGTTAACTGGTCCGGCAACAAAATGGTATATCAAACTGCCTAGAGCTTCATTTTTTAACTTCAGTACCCTAGCCACAACCGTTTTAACCCATTTTCAATTACCCATAAGGTACGAAACAGGAACAAAGCTTTTTACCAATTTCAAACAAACGATGGCCACTCACATATCCGATCATATTCATGGGTGGCAACGTCATCGTAGAATGGTAAAAACATATGTTCTTGATCAGCTGTTGGCTGAATGGTTTATTAAGTCATTGTTGCCTTCTATTACAGAAGATGTGGCAAAGGCAGGAGTCGTCACTGAAGAGCAAGTTATTGCTCGTGCACAATATCTAGACTTGATATATACATAGTCTGGCATGCTCTACGATAGAATCCCTGATGCTCTTAGACTAGAATTTTCCGTTAATCCACCTCCTAAATCAAACAAAGACTTTCATGCCAGCGATGGCGTGATAGGTACGACTAGCATAAAATCCGTAAAGGTTACGTCAAAGAAGGCCTGTATGGTTTCAATTCAAAATGCAAATGAAGAACTTCTCACCTCAGAAGTAAATGCCATGTTGACTGACAAAGGCAAAGAACCCAAGCAGCCAGGAAGCAAGAAGAAAAAGAAAGGAAAGAAGAAGAAATAGGAGGAGTCATCTTCTGAAAAATCTTCTGCAAACCCTTTTGGAGATAGGAAACCAAATCATCCATGCTTTATATGTGATGAGGATCATTGGACGAGAGAGTGTCCATATAAAGCTGAGCTTAGAAAATTATTCAAGAGTTCAAAAACCTCGACAGTATTGATTGATCGATTTCCGAATCCAGGAAAAATTTGGTTGCTAGCGACAACGCTTCCCCGTCCCAAGTGCTAATGTTGTTTGTTTAAAAGCAGCTAAATAATGCTTTGATATCGATAAGGAATAAATATTACGGGAATCCACAGATGTCTAACAACAAGGATAATGATCAACCTAGTAGTTTGACAATGACTTCAACCGAAGTTGTGCCACCCATCACTCCTGAACTAACGATAAAACCGTCTGTTAGGTTCCTATACCAATAGGTGTCATTTTTCATGATTGACATTTAAGAAGCTATAATATCTTCATACCTTTGGCTGGTTGCTAAGGTTTTCCATATTACCAAGAAATCAAAAAAGTCAAAAAATGTAAAGAGGGTATGCCCTAAAAGAAAAATCAAAGGGAAAGAAGAATGAAATGGTCAAGAAAATAAAAGAAATGAATCCCAAACAAAGGACCATGAAAGTGTGCAAGTCCAAAAAGTCGCTTCTATTCTATTTTTGCAAAATCTGATGGTGTGCAACTTGTTCAGTTATGCTGCCATGGATGGATGACCAAATAGTTTAATCTTGGCCAGTTCATGTTTAAATTTACTTGTCTTAGAGATAGAGAAATAATACCCATCCAAACTGTTCAATCTTGGCATGTAAATAGATAGGTAGAGAAGCAAAGGAGCTCAACAGTTAAAACTAAGCCATTGGAAGAAATAAGGGCAGACTTAGATAGGATTGCAATGAAAAGAAAAGAAGATTAAGAGGGTTTGCTATTCCAAGTGCAACCATGGAAGAAGAACAATAAATGTTAGGTATCGCAGGCTTGGTGGGTAGTTTTGGTGCTGCAGAAGCTTGCTTATGATTAATTTTTGTTTCTCAAGAGGTTCATCTTATTATTATCATAAGTACAATGGCAATGGTTTGGCTACAAATCAGGTGAAGCATGTCTAACTTCCCTTCACACTTCTCCCAAAAAACACTTATTAACCTCCCCCCAAGGATATTGAGATCTGCTCAATACTCCTAGATCACTCCATTTCATGACAAAGCCTAAGCAAAATGACATTCTTGCTATAGCAAAAGAAGCCACATTTCTTGTGTAAAATCCCGTTTCTCTTTTCATTTCCTTGGCCTAAGTTTCTTAACACTAGAGTTAGCGCTTGCTTCCAATCATATCCATATTGAACAATAACTTTATTATATAAATCCCTGGAAAGATCACCCTTCCCCATATTATCTATATAATATAAAACCCCAAAGTATTAATATCCCGCCCTTGTTTATCATGTAACCCAGGGATTAAAGGTTTACCATAAACCTTGTAATAACCCTTCGCGCACGACCATGGGATTTATTTGACCTTTGGTCAATTAAATAACCAAACCTGCAACCCTAATAACTAAAGGTAATACCCCCAAAAAGATTAAAAAACTTTGTTTTTATTAATGGGTCTCGCGCCGTAACCCTCCATCGCCTTCGAAGAGAGCCAACCGTCCGATCGACGCCCTATCATCGGACATCTCCCGCGCATATCACTAGCCCCTCTGTTGCCAATGTTTATGGCCCGGGGAACTATGGTATTACCATCCATACAAGGGATGCATGTCGCCCTCCCGCATTGTTCGTTGCCCCTCCGCCCGAAACCACTTGAGCCTAAAAGCGGTGCGGGCCGATACCGCTTACCGCCCTCCCACTGACCCCGCCCACTGACGTCATTTCCACATCACCTCCACGTCACCCTTTCGTACCCTTCACTACACAACAAACTATCCCATCATGCTGACGTCATCTGACCAAAAAGCACCAAAAAGCCCCACAAAGCCAAATTTTTGTTAAAAAGTCATAAAAACGTCATTTTTTCCCATTTCCATTCATTATTCTCTGTGAAACTATTGCATGCAATCTACGTCCACCTAATTGTTCGAAACATATGAGTCTGCCACCCGGCCAAACAAGCTCCAACATCGTGCCCAGCATCTCATCCTGCAACCGGCAATTACATTGTTCACTTCTAAAAAGCAGGTATTTACCCAGTTTCCTCCCGAACCCGTAATTTCAGTTTTCCTTTGCAAAGTTTCCCAGAATAAGCCAAATTCAAGTTTAATTCAGCTTGCAACTTACAGAGAAAAGTCCCAGAACTACTCTTTTTCCCCTTTCTCCCACATAAACTTGTCCTCCAGTTAAAAACACAAAAGCCAGTAATAGAAGCTGCAGTAGCTCTGAACATTGCGCCCCTCAATGCACCTCACAAAGAGTTGGAGTGGTTTCCCTTGGTTGATAGAGATTTTCAAATCCAAGACTTAACTGGTCACAAGAACCACCTTCAGGCATTTTGTGAAATTAGGAACAGTCACCAAAGTGACTCTGATCTCTATGGGGTATGGGAATCCAACCTGCCCATCTACTACCTTCCCTCAGTCAATGTCTTCCCATATATTAGCTACCTGTGTTGTGCCAATTATGAACCTACCCAGAGAGCAGTTATGACTCCCACTAGAACTGTCCTCTTTTATATAACTCCTGAGTCCATCAATGAGATGTTACACTTCAAACCAACTCAGCCTCTGGCTCCTCTTTCTATGGGATTCTTTCTTGAGCAAGGCCCTAAACTGCCCAGTTCAGAGATAACCCGGATTACTCAAATGTTTATGAAACCAGACTACCAACACCAAGGCCCACCTCCATATGTAGATGTATGGTTCAATGAAGCTGGAAAATGCATTATTGATATGATATCCTATATCCTAATATTTAAGACAAGTGAATATGTTGATGAGACCACATTATTTTGTTGTCCATATTTACTCTAGGACAACCCTCTGTTGTCAAGTATGACTATGCTACCTTCATAGCCAACAATATCCATGACCAATTCTTGAGTCTAGATAGAGAAGGATTCTTCAAGTACTCATCCTATATGTATCATCTGTTCTTATACTATCAAATAGACAGTTTTCAATTCCCTATCAGAAAATTGGACTCCAAAGGAGAGAGAAGGTCTATGATATTTTGGACCTCAGTCTTCCACCATGTTTCTGAATCTCCTTACACCTACTGTGAATTAATTGACCTATTTATACATCTGGTCTCCTCTCTAGTGATGAGAACTCCTCCTCCTACTATCTCTGGTGATATGCAGAAGATTTTATAGCTCTCCAAAAACTACAGAATAGGCGACTGGTACTTCTACCAGAATCACATCGAAATCAAAATATATGGCTGTGAGTTGTGCCCTTACAAGCTGCCCAAATACATGCCTATGAGAGTATTGGCATTGGAGTATTTTAGGCAAATTATTAATGCAGATTTAACTCAGTTTCACAGTGCAAAGAAAAAGGCCCATCTAAAAATAAAAAACCAGTTAGGCCCCTTCATCATTAACAAGAAGGAAGCCTTGGTAGATGCTGATAAGATATTGGGGGAAGAACTTAAACTGAAGAAAGGTTTCTGGTGGGTACCTTATGACCCAAATGGCTTTATAAATGATAAGAGAGTAAAATACAGGCTATTGGCCTATAAACATTCTAGGCTCCCTGAAATAGAGCAATTTGCCAATCAAGATGAGTGGGTAGAAGGTACATTGATAGAGCAACTTACTCAGCAAGAAGTGATGGAACAAGCTATGAAAAATCTTGAAAAGACTCTTGACCTAGACTCTTTTGGAAAGGTATTTTTTAGGCTACCCCAGCAAACCGGGGTGGGTACGTCCTTTGCTGGAACTTCACAGCAACCTTTACATGAAATCAGTGCACCAGGTATAGGGTCATCAAAGGCAAGGAATTAGTAGGCACAGAACAACAAGCAATGACAAATCAGCCAGCAACATCAAAGGAACAGGACCAAGGGAAAATTCCCCATGCCCAGACCAAAGCACCAGAGATACCATCTTTACATACCCCTCTAAATGAGGAAAAAGGCAAGAAAAGAGACAGGGAAGAAGGCACACATATGAGTGGACCAGCAGAGCAACCAGGGGCAAAAAGGCAAATACTTATTCCTCTATCTGAAGAGGAAATCATTGAAGAAACATTAGAAAGTCTAAGAGGTGAGACAACAACCAGCCCACAGACATCTTCAGTGATACAAACAACCACCAGCTCTCATAGGCAGGACCTAGAAAGGCAACATAGTGTGGAGGTTTCATCCACTAGGCTGCAAAGCAAGCAAGGTTCTGATATCAAAAGAACATTCACGGATATAAAAGCCCAGAATGACCCTTTGAGGCTGCAGATTTACAATCAGTTTCTCAAAATGACCCCCACCAACCAGCAAAGGTTAATGTCTGCATATGACATTAAAGAAGGTAAAATAATCTTGAGCCACTTTAAGCCTAAAGTGCAATAGCCACAGTCAGCAGCCGACTACATCAGGACAAATCTAGAGGTCCTTGCCAAAGACATTCATCCAATGGACCAGATTGAGTTGCACAAGCAAACTAGAGAAATGGTCTACTCCACATTAGCAGATAAGGCAATGTTGGCTCACTAATTGCAGAACTCATTGAACAACACCTCTGCTCAACTAGATTTGGAGAAGGCATCTTCTTTAGCGAAGGACAACAGGATAAAGTCCTTGGAAGATATTATTATTGAACTGGGACATGATCCCAAAGATGCCAAGGGCATAAAGGCTTTGATAAAGAAGAAGGAAGAGGACATTGCTACCCTCAGGAAGCAATTAAAGATACCCTCTACTATTCATCCACAAACCACAAAAGTTGTACAACAGAAGTCAGAGGAGGACATGATGGACCTGCTTATGAGGATGAATGAAAGATTAAGTGAGACATAACGGGCATTGGAGAAAGTATTACAAGAAAAGCAGGGAGAGTCGACCTCCCAGCCACGCGAAATAGCTCCAGCAGTCGCAACCGCTCCTCCTATAGATATAATAGCAGTGCCTCCCACTGTCCCGACATCAATAGTAGAAATCCCCACAGGTACCCCAGCAACAACAACAGGCAGCAATATTGGCATGACCACAGAGGAGTTAATAAAAGCCATGGAGGAATTAAAACTCCAAGTGTCAGAGTTGAAAGAGGCCAAAGAGAAATTGGGAAAGCTAGAAATAAGCTATGACAAATCCAAGATGACTGTGGCAGAAAAGACAAGATAGGTCAAGGCATTAGAGAACAAGGTAAGAGCCTTGGAAAAGGACTTCTCATTAGATAAGCCTCTGGGAGAAATCAAAGGCATTTTGTGGGCTAGCATCAATCAATCCATTAGTAATATATGGAGATCTATTCAAGTTATTTATGAGCAGATTGACTTGATAGCAGCAGCCCAAGTGGAAATTCAAAAGGCCAGAGCTTTATTGGGACATATGCCCGAGCAGGCCAATAGGCTAATACATTTTTTGAACACTAAGACCAGTGAAGAACTAGCATCGCTAGACATCAGAGACAGGACAAGCACCATTCTAACAATCAAAAGAGTTCTAACCATGAGAACCCTGATGCAAAATTTGGAGAGAAGGTGCCAAGACATGCAAGTGGAGATAAATTCTTTTGTAGAAAGATTTGCAGTTTTGCATGAAAGCGACTTGCCAAGTCTGTTGGGGAGTAATGAACAGTTGCTAAGACAGGTTGATTACACACACAGGTTAAATAAACATGTTGCTGATCAAGTAAATACTTCAGCAAGTACTTCAGGAGAGAAGGCCCTTCCATCTGGCCAAACCCTCTACAACAATTTGGAAAATCTTTTTTATATTGAACATGAAGTGAAACATCTTTTTATAGTCCAGCCTAACTTCTTCAGGTACACAGACGCTAATGAGGCTTTGAGAAAGTTGCAAAGACATAAGTTACCAGAAGAGCAGTGGTGGCAGGATATGTTAGGAATCCTATGAACCCATCTTTGATATCTTTGCAGAGTTTAAAGTTTTGCAACATTTATTAAAATCTGGTGAATAGAATTAAAGAACAAGTGTATAAATCAAAGCATGTCTCATTAGAATTAAAGGCACCCGAGAAAGCCAGGGCAGCAGCGTGGAATAGTGGAAAATAGCTACCAGCTGACACACCGAGCCTATAGTCAGCATATCTCACCAACTGGGCAGCCAACACAACAACATTTACTTCTTCATTTATTTCTCACTGTTCTCAAGATCCTTTATTTCTCCTTTTAAGTAGGTAGAATGAGTTATTTCTAGATATTATTTCTCTAAGATATTTTGTAACATTTTTGTATAAATACCTGCCCAAGCGAAGTATTTGGGGTTGGTGATGCTTTTCTTAGACTGCGTTGTATCTCTGAAAACTTTTGGAATACAAAAGCTGTTGGAATCCATTGTTGCTGGAATCTCTGAATGTGGAATTGATAACATAAGACTTGTTATAGAATTCATGAATCAAATTATGGACCAATAAGTCTCTTATAACTTATGTCTTACAGTTTCTGTCTTTACTATATCATATATGTTTAATGAATTAGATAATAGAGAAAAATAATAACTCAGAATTTGCATGTTTGCACTCTGTGTTCAGTCTCTATTATTTTTAATGTTTTCTTCAGTTTAGCATAAACAGGAATTCTTAACTGCTCCTGTTTCCCATGGTTCTTTCATATTGATTAAATGCTAAGAAATTCTTAACTGCTTCTTATTCATAATCATTCACTTTCCCTCTGTCAACATGATGAAGGATTCTTAATTTCCCTTCACCCACTGACTCCATTCCATCTAATTCCAGCCTATAAATTGTTCCATGATTGAATACCTTGCTCTGTAGTACCATCCTCTGTTAAAGAAACCATATCCAACAGTTCATCCTCATAGACTCCATTATCCCAATGGATTGAATTTTCTCATACTTACACTCCTGTTGTATTGAATATCACCATCAAAAACTAAAAAAAAAACCCTCGTACTTCATAACTAGCCTAATATACCACAAAAACAAAGCTAAATTATAAAGAGAGAGCCCTCTCTAGAGACAGATTGGCTAGGATCTGTGTCTAAAAGATTGGTCTGTGGTTACCTCGGCCGTATTCCCTTTCTTATAACTTTTGGGGAACAACCTGAGTGTTAACATCATTGGTGACTCCATTGGGGACCTGAATAATTATTTGTTACTGTTATTTATTTTTTAAAGCTACAAATGGAGGCTGAAGTTAGCCAGGTAGCCTTTGAAACTACTTTTGCTATGCAATTACATGAATAAATAAAAGTTGCTTCAGTCTATCTTTAGTCAAGTTTTAGACTTTGAACATTTGTCTCAAATACTCGGCCAGTCCCTTGTTTCAATAGATTTTCAAGAAAATTTAAAACTCCCATATTTAAAACTTCCTAGAAAGACACTGTCCAAAGTTCTATCCTGCAAATATTTCAAGAAAAACCAAAAAATATATTCAGAAGCTGGCTCCAAAGAAGAAGACCCGTTACACTAGATCAAATCCAGATCCAAATCCCCCATCTATGTTTCAAAATCCTAATCTGATTCTAAAGAACCTTAGAAGCCAGCAGAGCCAAGAAAATTCTGCTAGTTCGCCCCTCGACATACATTAGCAGAACCTTATCCAATCTGAGCTTACTCCTGGAAAAGCACTAGTCCATTCTGCCATTACTGTTGCTTCTCCTAGTTCACCATTAGTACTTCAAACCTTATTTTCCACTCCCCCATCCACGACACATATTTCAACTACTATCCCTACTCTTGCAGTTGTTACACTTATCCCTGCAAATATGGCAAACCGATATGCCCCCCTGCAATTACCTGCAAATCTAGGGGCTATGCCTCAAGATTATCAAAGAAAAATCACTTATTTTGATGGTACTGGCACTTACACAGCTCAACAACACACCAAGAAAATGATGGATTATTTTGAAAACTATGAGGTTGATGATGATGATGTAAGAATGAAAGTCTTTGTCCAAAGCTTAAATGGAGATGTTAGAACCTGGTTTAGAGCACTCCCAGCAAACACTATCCATGATCCAGAGGCTCTTTATCAGACCTTCCTAAACATATGGGAAAAGAAGAAAGATCCTCTCCATATTTTATCAGAATATGAAAACTTGAAGAGAGGTCCACAAGAAACTGTTCAAGATTACTACACAAAATTTAAAAATGTATACAATGCTATTCCTCAGAATCTCAGACCTCCACCAGACTTGGCCTTGATCAAATTCCCTGATAGATTTGACTCTGATATGGCATACCAGCTTAGGGAAAGGGCTCCTCGAAGCTTAGAGGACATGCAGAGTATAGCTGTCAGTGTTGAGGCCAACCTACTTTCTAAATGAGCTCGAGCTAGAGCTGAAAGGAGGATACCCATCAAAGAAGAACCTTCTGCCTTTGAACAAAAGTTAGATGCTATCATTAAAGGAATGGATAGATGTGGTGATAAAGTAGAAACGATTGAAAGAAAATCATCTTGGGATGGTCAAACAAGTAATGCTGGAAGAAATCCAAACTTTAGAAAAGACGAGAACCCTAACATTGCAAAATCTGGGCCTGACCAAAACATTAGCCCCCCATTTTAAGAAAACTATGTTGAAGCTTCAACTTCTAGTGAGCCCACAGAAGACACTCAAATTAACTTAATGGGGCTCAATAGTGAAAAACAAATTTTCCTAACCCAAGAAGACCAAGAGGCTCACACTCTCAGTCAGTTCCAAATTCAATCAAGGGAATCATTTGATTTTAGAGAGGGATATGACACATCCATCTATGAAGTCCACAAGAATTATAATATGAGGAGTAGGAGAATAGATGCCCCTGATGCTAGTAAACAAAAATAAACCAAGCAACCTACCCAAGCTAAAATCAGGAACCCTCCAATGCAAACTCCTCCTAAATCAATTCCTAACCCAAACAGTCCAACAGTTGAGGATGTTTCAGATAAGCAAGAAAATGATAAACAATCTACAACTTCCATTTCTTCCAAAAAAATTGTGGGAAAACTTGCAGAAATTGACATAGAAACAACTTCGGCTCATGACAACATTCCTGTAAAAGAAATAGACACAAAGAACATAGCAGAAAAAGAAAACCTTGCTGCTCGAAATGCAAAAATTCAAATTGAAAAACCTTTCAACCTTGAGACCGAAATAGGTAAGTTAAAGATAGCCATTCCACTATCAAAACTGGCTAAGCATCATGTCTACAGAGAACAAATCAGCAGATCACTTCAAATTTCAGAAAACAGAGATGCAGTAAATGTCCTTGATGACCAACCTGAATTAATCTTTGGTCCTGAAGTAAACGGGAAATAGGTAGATGGAGGGGTTCCTCCTTTCTATGTAAGTCTAAACATTCATGATAAGATACTCCATAATGCTATGTTCGATTCTGGTGCTTCTCATAATTTCATGCCCAAATCTGTAATGGAGATGTTGGACCTAGATATCACTAGGCCATACAAAGACTTGTTCTCTTTTGATTCAAGCCAGGTTAGATGGCTAGGACTAATCAAAGACTTATGTGTATCATTAGTCCAATACCCTTCCAAAACAATTTTAATGGATGTGGTGGTAGCTGATATTCCACCCAAATATGGAATGCTATTGTCTAGGTCTTGGGGATCGAAACTGCAAGGATCACTACAGTTGGATATGTCTTATGCAACTATTTCAGTATTTGGGAAACCAAAGAAGTTATATAGAGAAATTTTAATGAAGTATGTGGTCAACATCTAGGAGAAACCCCAGAATTTTCCCATCTATGCCATTCATTCTGAAATGGACTCCTTCATCTTATACAATGATGAAATTTACCCCACAACCGATGTCAATACTTTGGCTTTAGAGCAGAAAATTTTCATAAATGATAAATCTAGTGTTCAAGAGTAAGAAATTTCTATGAGTAATGGTATATCAGACCACTAAGAAAAACCAGCTGAGAATAAAGAAGTTTAGCTGCCCATAAAACAAATCATTCAGACTCCAAATACTGACTATGGACCTGAAACCCTTTTGTATTTGGAATTTGATGGATCAGTCAATAAACTAGGAGCAAGAGCAAGGATTTGGGTACATAATATGGAAAATAATCACGCTGAAGGACATGCATACAAATTGAATTTCAGATGTACTAATAACATGGCTAAATATGAAGCTCTATTGCTAGGACTCAAACCGATTAAAGTTTAGGGGCAGTTAGGGTGTCAATTTTGGGAGACTCTAATTTGGTCATCCAAAAAATGAAAGGGAACTTCCTAACAAATTATCTCAAATTAAGATCTTATAAAGGGGTAGCAATTGAAATACTCAATACCTTTCTAGAATCACAGCTAGCTAAAATTTCAAGGAAACACAATTTACATGCTCATAGTTTAGCAACATTTGCCAGCACTTGTAAACTGTCATTTGAGCCTAATCATCATTTTACAGCTGAGATTAAACACAGGCCAACTGTACCTGACAATGTTAAAAATTGGCAAGTATTTGACAATGACACTCAGATTAACAATTTCCTGACCTTAAAGGAAGAATTTTCCAGCACTAACATAGACACAGGCACAGTTGGTGAAGTTGACCAAATAGACAAAATTGAAACACACATTTCAGCTGAAACAACAACTCAAATACTACATGCAACAAAGTTTACCAGCAAAGAGTTACGAGAGCTTAAAGAAATAGACTTTGATGAAACTGTTGAAGCAGAATCTCAAGTTATTAATTTAAAGGACAACTATTTACCCACAATATTAACTCCTCTAGAAGACATTTTTTATTCTAATGATGTTTCAAGGAAACCCAAAATGCATCCTCTAAATGTAGAGATTGAAGACTGTAATATAGGAACTGAACAAAATCCTAAAATGATAAAACTGTCCTAAACTTTGCCTCCTGACCAAAAGCTTAAATATGTTGAACTGTTCAAAAAACTCCAGGACGATTTTGCATGGAGCTATGAAGATCTCAAATCTTATGATACTTCTGTGATTCAACATACAATAACCCTTAAAGAAAATCAAAAGCCTTTTAAGCAAAAACTTAGAAGGGTCAACCCTGTACTTCTCCCTCTAATTGAGAAAGAAGTCAAAAGAATGTATGGAGATGGGATAATTGCACCCATTAGATTTTCAGAATGGGTCTCTAATTTAGTGCCCACTAGGAAGAAAACAGGAGAAATTAGACTATGTGTTGATTTGAGGAATCTAAATAAAGTCTCTTTAAAAGACCACTACCCCTTACCCAAAATGGACCACATTTTACAAAGGGTAGTAGGTGCCTCTAGGATCTCACTGTTGGATGGATTCTCAGGTTTCAACCAGATTCTAATTCACCCTAATGACCAAGATAAAACTGCCTTTACAACACCTTGGGGAACTTTCAAATATGTAAAAATGCCATTCGAACTGAAGAATGCAGGGGCAACCTTCCAACGGGCCATAGACATAGCTTTTGCTAAAGAAATTCATGATTTCCTGGTCATATACATGTATGATCTCACTGCATTTTCCAAATCAGATCAGGAACACCTAGATCATCTCAGGCAAGTGTTTTTAATCTGCAGAAAATATGGTATATCACTAAACCCAAAGAAATCATTATTTGGCCTAGAAGAGGGCAGAATCTTAGGTCACATAATTTCAAAAGAGCACATTAGAATTGATCTAGATAGAATACAAGCCATTCTGCAAGTTCCTCACCCTAGAAATATCAAAGAACTTCAAGCCTTCCTAGGGAAAATAAACTTTTTAAGAAGATTTATACCCAAACTAGCTGAATTAATCAGACTGTTGAACAACATGTTAAGGAAATATTCCAAGGTCAAGTGGACAGTAGAGGCCAAACAAGCATTTGATGAAATTAAATTGGCTTTAACTAAAACACCAATCCTTACAAGCACGAAATTTGACAGAGACATCATAATCTTCTCATTTGCATCAGAACATACTATTGTTGCGGTTGGATTGCAAAAAGATGATCAAGGGTGTGAAAAACCCATAGATTTTTCAGCAAAGCACTTAGAGATGCACCTCTTAAATATCAAATCATGGGAAAACAGGCTTATGCACTTGTAAAAGCCATTAAGGACTTCAGAGTTTATATCTTATACTCTCATGTAATAGCTTATGTGCCAAATACTGTTGTCAGAGATATCCTAACTCAGAAGGAATCGAAGGCAAACGTGGCAAGTGGATAGCTAACATTTTGGAATATGACATTGAAATTAAACCAACAAAGGTGATAAAAGGACAAGGATTAGCTAAACTTATCACTGAAAACAATTTTCAATCCCTTGATATAAATGAACTGGATAATGAACAGGAGATGGCGACTCCAGATCAATCAAGCCTTTTTACAATTACCTTGTTATGCTGATATATGTTATGTATTGCTAAACCTGCAAGCTCCTCCAAGATTATCCAGAACTAAGAAAATATTTATGAAAATGAAAGCTTCAAAATTTTGTATTTTAGATGATGCTTTATTTTGGAAAAATCATGAAGGCATTTTACTAAATTGTTTAACAAAGGATGAAACTGACAAAGTGCTAAAAGAGCTGCATGCAGGAGACTGTGGTGGACATTTGTATTGGAAATCAACTGCTGATAAAACTCTAAGTTCTAGATTTTATTGGCCCACCCTATTTGCTGATGTGAAAAAATTTGTGACTTCTTGCCATGAATGAAAAATCTTTGAAATCAAGAGGAAAATTTTGCCTCTACCCCTTAAACCAATTTCCACTGAAAGACCATTCCAACAATGGGGTTTAGATTTTATTGGAGAAATCCATCCTTCCTCCTCTGGCCAACATAAATGGATCCTGACTCCCACAGACTATTTTACCAAGTGGATAGAGGCCATCCCCTGTAGGCAAGCCAATGATTCAGTGATCATGAAATTTTTAGAAACCAACATCCTGTCCAGATTTGGTTGTCCTAAAAAGATTATCACTGACAATGCTACCACTTTCAAATCCAAGAGAATGATCAATTTCTGTCACAAGTACCACATTACCTCAGTTCACTCCACAGCCTATTACCCTAAAGGTAATGGTCTAGCTGAGTCATGATTTGATCAATATCATTAAGAAGGTATTGGAAGAAAACAAGAAAAACTGGCATAAGAAGCTCATTAATGCATTATTGGCAGACAGATTGACTACAAAGAGATCCATTGGAGCAAGCCCCTATGAGCTGGTTTATGGCATGGAGGCTATTTTTCCTACAACTTTAGGAGTTCCGGTGATGAAGTTGCTACAAGAAGTACAGGCAGAACCCAATGACATTCAGAGCGGGATAAATCAGACTATTCATTTACAGCAGACCAGAGAAGAGGTATATCAGAGATCTCAAGTGTTACATGAAAAGCTCAAGAAGATATTTGATAGGAGGACTAAGGCAGAGGATTTCTATATTGGAAACAAGGTTTTGAAATGGGACTTAAGGAGAGAAGATAAAGGAAAACATGGGAAATTTGACTTCCTATGGAGGGGACCTTTCATCATCTAGGCTATACAAGGAAACAATACTTACTTTTTAAAGAGCCTGGATGGTATAGAAGCAGAAGGATGGCCAGTTAATGGCTGGATGCTCAAGCACTATTTTGATCCAGCTTTCTGAGGTATTTTTGTCTTAACCTGTACATACTTTATATTTAATAATGTATAGGCTTGGATTGGACAGAAATTTTGTTGAAGTTAAAGCCTGAAGTGAAGGCCCTAAGCCTCACAACTACAGTTGTTATAAGTATAATAAATCAACCAACAAAAGCAAATTAGAGGTGTGATTGTTTAAATTAGCTCAGGAGAGATATGTATATCTTACATGGTCCTTTGAGCAGTTTGTTCACTTACAGCAAGGGAATTTCAGAATGTAGCAAGAATTGTACATAAGGCCATCTGACCTGCTATTCTTGACTTTTCATCAAGAAAAGCCATCCGCAAGTGGAGCCATTGTTAGGTTTCTATACCAATAGGTGTCATTTTTCATGATTGACATTTAAGAAGCTATAATATGTTCATACTTTTGGCTGGTTGCTAAGGTTTTCCATATTCCCAAGAAATCAAAAAAGTCAAAAAATGTAAAGAGGGTATGCCCTAAAAGAAAAATCAAAGAGCAAGAAGAATGAAATGGTCAAGAAAATAAAAGAAATGAACCCCAAACAAAGGACCATGAAAGTGTGCAAGTCCAAAAAGCCACTTCTATTCTATTTTTGCAAAATCTGATGGTGTGCAACTTGTTCAGTTATGCTGCCATGGATGGATGACCAAACAGTTTAATCTTGGCTAGTTCATGTTTAAATTTACTTGTCTTAGAGATAGAGAAATAATACCTGTCCAAACTGTTCAATCTTAGCAGGTAAATAGATAGGTAGAGAAACAAAGGAGCTCAACAGTTAAAACTGAGCCCTTGGAAGAAATAAGGGCAGACTTAGATAGGATTGCAATGAAAAGAAAAGATGATTGAGAGGGTCTGCCAGTCCAAGTGCACCCATGGAAGAAGAACAATAAATGTTAGGTATTGTAGGCTGGGTAGGTAGTTTTGGTGTCGCAGAAGCTTTCTTATGATTAATTTTTGTTTCGCAAGAGGTTCATATTATTATTATCATAAGTACAATGGCAATGGTTTGGCTACAAATCAGGTGAAGCATGTCTAACTTCCCTTCACACTTCTCCCAAAAACACTTATTAACCTCCCCCGAAGGATATTGAGATTTGCTCAATACTCCTAGATCACTCCATTTCATGACAAATCCTAAGAAAAATGACATTCTTGTTGTAGGCAAAGAAGCCACATTTCTTGTGTAAAATCTCGTTTCTCTTTTCATTTCCTTGGCCTACGTTTCTTAACACTAGACTTAGCGCTTACTTCCAATCATATCCATATTGATCAATAACTTTATTATATAAATCCATGGCAAGATCACCCTTCCCCATATTATCTATGTAATAGAAAGCCCCAAAGTATTAATATCCCGCCCCGGTTTAGTTATAAACCATATCATCATGTAACCTGGGGATTAAAGGTTTGTCATAAACCTTGTAATAACCCTTCGTTCACGACCATGGGATTTATTTGACCTTTGGTCAATTAAATAACTAAACCTGCAGCCCTGATAACCAAAAGTAATACCCTCGAAAACATTTAAAAACTTTGATTTTTGATGGGTCCCGTGCCGTAACCCTCCATCGCCTTCGAAGAGCGCCAACCATCCGATCGGCACCCTATCATTGGACAGCTCCCAAGCATATTTCTAGCCCCTCCATTGCCAATTTTTACCGCCCGAGGAACTGTGGTATTGCCACCCATACCTTGGATGCGTGTCGCCCTCCCGCATTGTTTGCTGCCCCTCTGCTCAAAACCGCTTGAGCCCAAAAGCGGTGCGGGCCGATACCGTTTATTGCGCTCCCACTGACCCCACCCACTGACATCATCACCACGTCACCTCCACATCACCCTTCCATACCCTCCACTACGTGACAAACTATCTCATCATGCTAACGTCATTCGACCAAAAAGTGCCAAAAAGCCCCGCAAAACCAATTTTTTGTTAAAAAGTCGTAAAACGTCATTTTTGCCCATTTCCATTCATTCTTCTCTGTGAAACTACTGCATGCAATCTACATCCACCTGATTGTTCGAAACGTACAAGTCTGCCACTCGGCCAAACAAGTTCCAACGTCGTGCCTAGCATCTCATCCTGCAACTGGCAATCACATTGTTCACTTCTAAAAAGCAAGTATTTACCCAGTTTCCTCCTGAACTCGTAATTTCAGTTTCCCTCTGCAAATTTTCCTAGAATAAGCCAAATTCAAGTTAAATTTAGCCTGCAACTTACAGAGAAAAGCCCCAGAACTGCTCTTTTCCCCCTTTCTCCCATAGAAACTTGTCCTCCAGTTAAAAACACAAAAGCCATTAATGGAAGCTCCGGTGGCCCTGAACATTGCGCCCCTCAACACACCTCACAAAGAGTTGGAGTGGTTGCCCTTGGCTGATAGAGATTTTCAAATCCAAGACTTAACTGGTGACAAGAACCACCTTCAGTGATTTTGTGAAATTAGGAACAGTCACCAAAGTGACTCTGATCTTTATGGGATATGGGAATCCAACCTGCCCATCTACTACCTCCCCTTAGTCAATGTCTTCCTAGATATTATCCACCTATGTTGTGCCAATTATGAACCTACCCAGAGATCATTTATGACTCCCACTAGAAATATCCTCTTTTATATAATTCCTGAGTCCATCAATGAGATGTTACACTTCAAACCAACTCATCATATGGTTCCTCTTTCTATGGGATTCTTTCTTGAGTAAGGCCCTAAACTGCCTAGTTCAGAGATAACCTGGATTACTCAAATGTTTATGAAACCAGACTACCAGCACCGAGGCCCACCTCCATATGTAGATGTCTGGCTCAATGAAGCTGGAAAATTCATTATTGATATGATATCCTATATCCTAATATTTAAGACAAGTGAATATGTTGATGAGACCACATTAGTTTTGTTGTCCATATTTACTCCAGGACAACCCCCTGCTGTCAAGTATGACTATGCTACCTTCACAGCCAACAAGATCCATGACCAATTATCGAGTCTAGACAGAGAAGGAGTCTTCAAGTACTCATCCTATATAATTCAGCTGTTCTTATACTATCAAATAGACAGTTTTCAATTTCCTATCAGAAAATTGGACTCCAAAGGATAGAGAAGGTATGTGATATTTTGGACCTCAGTCTTCCACCATGTTTCTGACTTTCCTTACACCTACTGTGAATTCATTGACCTATTTATACATCCGGTCTCCTTTCTACTGATGAGAACTCCTCCTCCTAGACTCTCTGGTGATATGCAGAAGATTTTACAGCTCTCCAAAAACTACAGAATAGGTGACTGGTACTTCTACCAGAATCACACCGAAATCAGAATATATGGCTGTGAGCTGTGCCCTTACAAGTTGCCCAAATACATGCCTATGAGACTATTTGCACTGGAGTATTTAAGGCAAATTATCAATGTAGATTTAACTCACTTTCACAGTGCAAAGCAAAAGGCCTAGCTAAGAATAAAAAACTAGTTAGGCCGCTTCATCATTAACAAGAAGGAAGCCTGGGCAGATGGTGATAAGATATTGGGGGAAGAACTTAAACTAAAGAAAGGTTTCTGGTGGGTACCTTATGAGACAAATGGCTTTATAAATGATAGGAGAGTAAAATACAGGCTATCGGCCTATACACATTGTAGGCTCCCTGAAATAGAGCAATTTGCCAATCAAGATGAGGGGGTAGAAGGTACATTGATAGAGCAACTTACTTAGCAAGAAGTGATGGAACAAGCTATGAAAAATATTGAAAAGACTCTTGACCTGGACTCTTTTGGACAAGTTTTTTTCAAGCTGCCTTAGCAAACTGGAGTGGGTACATCCTCTGTTGGAACTTCACAGCAACCTCTAGAGGAAATCAGTGCACCAGGTACAGGGTCATCAAAGGGCAAGGAAGTAGCAGGCACAAAACAACAAGCAATGACAGATCAGCTAGCAACATCAAAGGAACAGTACCAAGGGCAAATTCCCCATGCCCAAACCAAAGCACCATAGATACCAGCTTTACATACCTCTCTAAATGAGGAAAAAGGAAAGAAAAGAGACAGGGAAGAAGGCACACCTATGAGTGGACCAGCAGAGCAACCAGGGAAAAAATGGCAAAGACTTAATCCTCTATCTGAAGAGGAAATCATTGAAGAAACATTGGAAAGTCTAAGAGGTGAGAGGGAAACTAGCCCACAGACATCCCCGGTGATACAAACATCCACCAGCTCTCACAAGCAGGACCTAGAAAGGTAGCATAATGTGGAGGTTTAATCCACTAGGCCGCAAAGCAAGCAAGGTTCTGATATCAAAAGAACATTCATGGATATAAAAGTCCAGAATGGCCCATTGAGGCTGAAACTTTACGATCAGTGTCTCAAAATGACCCCCACCAACCAGCAAAGGTTAATGTCTACATACAACATTAAAGAAGGTAAATAATCTTGAGCCACTTTAAGCCTAAAGTGCAACAGCCACAGTCAGCAGCCGACTACATCAGGACAAATATAGAGGTCCTTGCCAAAGACATTCATCCAATGGACCAGATTGAGTTGCACAAGCAGACTGGAGAAATGGTCTACTCCACATTGGTAGATAAGGCAATGTTGGTTCATAAATTGTAGAACTCATTGAACACCACCTCTGCTCAACTAGATTTGGAGAAGGCATCTTCTTTAGCGAAGGACAACAGGATAAAGTCCTTGGAAGATATTATTATTGAACTAGGACATGATCCCAAAGATGCCAAGGGCATAAAGGCTTTGATAAAGAAGAAGGAAGTGGACATTGCTACCCTTAGGAAGCAATTAATGCTGCCCTCTACTATGCATCCACAAACCACAGAAGTTGTATAGTAGAAGTCAGAGGAGGACATGATGGACCTGCTTATGAGGATGAATGAAAGATTAAGTGATACAGAACAGGCATTGGAGAAAGTATTACAAGAAAATTAGGGAGAGTCGACCTCCCAGCCACCAGAAATAGCTCCAATAGTCACAACCACTCCTCCTACAGATATAACAGCAGTGCCTCCCACCGTCCCGGCATCAACAGCAGAAATCACCACAGGTACCCCGCAACAACAATAGGCAGCAGTATTGGCATGACCACAGAGGAGTTAATAAAAGCGATGGAGGAATTAAAACTCCAAGTCTCAGAGTTGAAAGAGGCCAAAGAGAAATCAATAAAGTTAGAGATAAGCTATGACAAATCCAAGATGACTGTGGCAGAAAATACAAGATAGGTCAAGGCATTAGAGAACAAGGTTAGAGCCTTGGAAAAGGACCTCTCATTAGATAATCCTTTGGGAGAAATCAAAGGCATTTTGTGGGCTAGCATCAATCAATCCATTAGTAATATATGGAGATCTATTCAGGTTATTTATGAGCAAATTGACTTGATAGCAGCAGCCCAAGTGGAAATTCAAAAGGCCAGAGCTTTATTGGGACATATGCCGGAGCAAGCCAATAGGCTAATACATTTTTTAAACACTAAGACCAGTGAAGAACTAGCAGCACTAGACATCAGAGACAGGACAAGCACCATTCTAACAATCAAAAGAGTTATGACCATGAGAACCTTGATGCAAAATTTGGAGAGAAGGTGCCAAGACATGCAAGTGGAGATAAATTCTTTTGTAGAAATATTTGTAGTTTTGCATGAAAGGGGCTTGCAAGTCTGTTTGGGCATAATGAACACCTTCTGAGATAGGTTGAGTACACACACAGGTTAAATAATCATGCTGCTGATCAAGTAAATACTTCATCAAGTACTTCAGGAGAGAAGGCCCTTCCATCTAGCCAAACCCTGTACAACAATTTGGAAAATCATTTTTATATTGAACATGAAGTGAAACATCATTTTACAGTCCAGCCTAACTTCTTCAGGTACATAGATGCTGATGAGACTTTGAGAAAGCTGCAAAGACATAAGTTACTGGAAGAGCAGTGGTGGTAGGATATGTTAAGAATCCTATGGACCCATCTTTGATATCTTTGGAAAGTTGAAAGTTTTCACCATTTATTAAAAACTGGTGGACAAAATCAAAGAACAGACATATAAATCAAAGCATGTCTCATCAGAATTAAAGACACCCGAGAAAGCCGAGGTAGCAGCATGGAATATCAGTGGAAAATAGCTACCAGCTGACACACCAAGCCTATAGTCAGCATATCTCACCAACTGAGTAGCCAGCATAACAACATTTACTTCTTCATTTATTTCTCCCTATTCTCAAGATCATTTATTTCTCCTTTTAAGTAGGTAGAATGAGTTATTGCTAGATATTATCTCTCTGAGATGTTTTGTAACATTTTTGTATAAATACCTCCCCAAGCGAAGTATTTGGGGTTGGTGATACTTTTCTTAGACTGCGTTGTAACTCTGAAAACTTTTGGAATACAAACGCTGTTGGAATCCATTGTTGCTGGACTCTCTGAATGTGGAATTGATAACATAGGACTTGTTACTGAATTCATGAATCAAATTATGGACCAATAAGTCTCTTCTAACTTATGTCTTACAGTTTCTATGTTTACTATATCATATATGTTTCATGAATTAGATAATAGAGAAAAAGAATAACTCAGAATTTTCTTTTTTGCACTCTATGTTCAGACTCTGTTATTTTTAATGTTTTCTTCAGAATTAGCATAAACAGGAATTCTTAACTGCTCCTGTTTCCCCTAGTTCTTTCATATTGATTAAATGCTAAGAAATTCTTAACTGCTTCTTAGTCATAATCATTCACTTTCCCTCTATCAACATGATGAAGGATTCTTAATTTTCCTTCACCCACTGACTCCATTCCATCTGATTCTAGCCTACAAATTGTTCCATGACTGAATACCTTGCTTTGTAGTACCATCCTCTGTTAAAGAAACCATATCTAGAAGTTCATCCTCATAGACTCCATTAGCCCAATGGATTGAATTTTCTCAGACTTAAACTCTTTTTCTATTGAATATCACCATCCAAAACTCAAAACAAAACCCTCGTACTTCATAACTAGCCTAATATTCCACAAAAACAAAGCTAAATTATGAAGAGATAGCCCTCTCTGGATACAGATTGGCTAGGATCTGTGTCTAAAAGATTGGTCTGTGGTTACCTCGGCTGTATTCCCTTTCTTACAACTTTTGGGGAACAACCTAAGTGTTAACACTGCCAAAGGAAGTAGTACAAAAATCGATGTTTCATCCTCATGCCAGAGTAGCACGACATTATAATACAGTGGAGGATCTGGCATAATCGTCGTCTGCTATGTTGACACTTGAGGTACTGCCAAATTGCCGCTCCCAAAGGTAGGCTTTATTTTCAGCGATAGGTGGGATTGACCCAACAGATTCCAATCTTGTGTCCTTTAATCACAAAGGATATGACCCTTAGTTACCAGCTCAACTAGCTTTCCTTATTCAAGTCAAAGCCCTCAACAAAATTGTTCATCAAACAATTATTGATGAGCGTGCATCTACATGTATTATGTTGATGAGTTGCTAGAAAACTTTAGGATCTCCACCCTTGTCGAGATCTTCGACGAAATTAAAAGCATTTGATGGATGAACATACACCGCATATGGGATATTAAGTAACTTGCAAGTTGAACTGGGGGGAAAAACAGTAGAAATTGATGTTGAAGTTATCGACAGAAACCTCGATTACAACTTCCTACTGGGAAGGCCCTGAATATATGCCATGGCTACTGTTGTGTCGACATACTTCAGGAAGGTTGCATTTCCCTTCCAAGGAGGAATTATGATTGTTGACCAACAAAAATTTCTACCCAACAGTTCACAAGTTACGGGAAGCATTCCAATGATCCATGGAAGTCCTCATTCGCTTCAAAGTATTGGAGTAGGCCTACTAAAAGACCCTACATTAATGAGGACTTTTTCCCTACCACCTCAAATCAATTTGGCAGAAGTGGCAACAGTGGGAACCTACAATATGATATATTCTATTCAAAAGATGTCCGAAAATGATATTAACATGGATCATCTACAAGTATTGCCTCCAAGCCCAATAGAAATATTATAGCAATCAATGTTTTTAGCATGGGAGGCAAACTCGAATCAACGCTCATCAAGAATGTGGATAGAGAGGTCTAAGGAATATGGCACCCCTTCAGATCCTTGGTCGCAAGTACATTCTACATATGAAGGAATTGTTAAGTCAATGATGATTGACGAGGCACCATGGGAAGATTACCACCATCATTCCCATCTTCCAAATTGTAAGGAGGATAGTTCTAGTGACCTTGATCATCCCTCAGTTTTTGACTTTCTGTCGAATACTATAAATACGGTGGATTCCGAGTGAAACCTATCCAATATTGAAGAGACCATCGCCATAAATATCTTGACCAAAACAGATGTTGTAGAGAATATTCATGTCGGCAAATCTTGTTCTCCTTCAGAACTAGAAGTATATTATGCTCTTGTTTGTGAGTTTAGAGATGTCTTTGCTTGGTCATATGACGAAATGCCAGGCATTGACTCGAGCATAGTTGAACATGAAATTAAGATGTATCCAGATGTCAAACTGGTACAACAACGGCTCCGGCAAGTGCACCCCAAGAAAGCCGCTGCCATCAAGGCGGAAGTTGAAAAACTCCTCCATGGTGGTTTTATTTACTCGGTTCCTCTTACCGATTGGGTATCGAATATTGTTCCTGTAATGAAAAAACAAGGAACGATTAGAGCGTGCGTCGATTATAGGGATGTAAATCAAGCTTGTCTGAAAGACAACTACCTTACACCCTTCATTGATGAGATAATTGATGAATGCGCTGGATGTGAAATCTTTTCATTTATGGATGGATTTTCTGGGTATAATCAAATAAATATCTGCCCACAGGACCAGTCAAAGACTGCATTTATTTGTCCGTGGGGCACATTCACATATCAAAAGCTACCCTTTGGTTTAAAGAACGTAGGGGAAACATTTCAGAGGGCAATGAATTATGCCTTCCCCGACATCAAGAAAATTGTTCAACCATATCTCGATGATCTTCCAGCTCATTCGCGAAAGTGGACTGATCATCTGCAGCAATTGAGAGCAATATTTCTATGTTTTCGACACTACAAGATATGACTCAATCTGCACAAATGTGTGTTTTCTGTCAATTTTGGTCATTTACTTGGCTTTGTGGTCTCAAAAGACGGGATTCGTCTCGACCCATGTAAGGTTCAGGCAATCATTGATTTGCCTCCACCTTCAAATTTGCTTCAGATTCAGAAACTCCAAGGGAAAGAAAAATTTCTGAGGAGGTTCATTCCAAATTACGTCGAACTTGCTAAAGGTTATACTCGTCTATTGAAAAAAGAAGTACCCTTCATCTGGGATCAGGTCGCGTAAGATTCCTTTGATGCTTTAAAGTAATCCCTAATAAAAGCATCATTAATGTATGCTCCTGATTATCAAAAATACTTTAACCTGTATCTGGCTACAACGGATACAACCATAGTAATGGTTTTAGTTCAAGAAGACGATGGAATTGAACATCCAATATATTATTTAAGATGAAACTTAAATGATACAGAAATGAAGTACTGCTACGTTGAAAAGCTAGCTCTCGCAGCTATTCAAGCGATACAGAGATTTCGACACTATGTCCCCTTTAGAAAAACTACCATTTTATCATATTACAACCCAATGACTTATATATTGTCGCGACAGTTGCTGGGGGGCAAATATTAAAAATGGATAGCGATTTTACAAGAGTTCAATCTAGAATTCAAAAAATCCAAATCAAAGAAAGCCCTGGTTTTCGCGGAGTTGTTATGTGATCTCACATCGTCATCCAACGATGCAACATCCGAAGAAGTGATCGTGGACGAATCGTTGTTTCTGATATCTTCAAGCAATCTGTGGTATGGAGATATAATAATCTATCTCCAAATCCAAACATATAGGTATAATACTTCACGCTCAAAACAATGACGGATTCCATACCAAGCAAAAGACTACGTGATCGTCGGTGATACGCTTTACCGTCATGGTATCGATACAGTTCTGTGGAGGTGCCTCATCCATGAGGAGGCGGAAAAAGTTCTGAATGATTGTCATTCAGGCACATGTGGGGGGCATCAATTTGGTTATGCTATAGCTCAAAAGATTTTACGAGTAGGATACTTCTGGCCAACAATGTGCAAAGATTACATAACTGCAGTCAAAAGTTGCCATGCTTGTCAAATCTTCGATCGCAAAACCAGAATAGCACCCACACCTCTACAACCAGTAGTAGGTGTTGGGCCATTCGCCAAATGGGGCATAGATTTCATGACATGTAACCCCACCTCGGCCGAGGGGCATGGGAGTATCATAGTTGCAGTAGACTATTTTACCAAATGGGCCGAGGCGATGCCTACATTAAACAACAATGGCGAAACGGCTGTCCTCTTCTTTTTCAATCATGTAGTCTCCAGATTTAGCGTTCCACAGGCCATAGTCACAGATCATGGATCACATTTTCGCAATCACATGATGGTTGAGTTGGCTGCCAAATTAGGACTGCCCCATGATAGCTCTACTCCGTATTATCCGCAAGCTAACGGGCAAGTTGAGGCAATCAACAAGGTCCTGAAGCGCATATTGCAAAGGATGATTGGAGTCCATAAACAGAGTTGGCACCTAATCCAGTACTCGACCTTGTGGGAATATCGGACATCGGTAAGGAATGCGACCGGATTTACACCTTTTCAATTGGTGTATGGCCTCGAAGCAATCTAGCTAGTTCAGTGTGAAATCTCATCCCTCAAGCTCGCGGTCGACCACCTCCTCAGAACTTCAGAAGAAGAGGCTCGTTTCTTGGAATTAATCCAATTGGATGAAACCAATTGTGATACCGCTTTGGCTAACAAAGCCCATAAGAAACGAGTCAAAGCGTAGTTTGACAAAAATGTCAAACCTCGTGTCTTCTCAGAAGGTGACCTGCTCTTACTCTACAACCCGGAGTCCGATAAGTTGGGAGCAGGTAAGTTCAAGTATTTATGGATGGGTCCCTATATTATTAAGCGTGTATTAATAAAAGGAGCCTACGAGTTGGTGGATTATGATGGGATTCCACTGGCGCAACCCCGCAACGAGTTGTACCTCAAGCGTTACTATGATTAACTCAACATAGTAACCCCTATGCTTTTGTTACATTTTTGTTTTCGCTAAGGGTAATTGTTTTGGTTAGGTAATCGAATTTTTGCATTTGTTGCAGATGTCAAACCTATTGGAACCATTTTTTGGATATGCTGATGGAGCGAGTCGTAGTTCGCGGAACCTATCTTCTGCGGCCTAGGCCATCTTCGATTCCAGCGGCAAGTTAGTGAGTTTCAGAGGGGTATGTATTAGTCAGTCAATGAACAATATCGCTGAATATAGTGTGTTGATAGAACTCCTCTCTGATGCCATCACACATGGCATACTCCGACTTGTCATTAGGCTAGATTAACAACTCACTAGTATCTACTCCGTACAAAATCCAGCTATATATCGCATGTTCCTAAGGGTCAGGATTTTGGAAAGACAGTTTGATTCTATTCAATATCAACATATTTCTAGAAATTTAAACACATTAACAAACTCATTAGCAAATTATGTGTTAGATATACATTTGCGACATTTATAAAAAGAAGTGTTGCATCAATATTTGCATCAGGATCATGTAACTTAACCAAAATAAAGCTCTGAAAATCAAAAATATATATATAACTATTTATGGTTTACACATAATGTTCTGTAACCAAGACAAAAGCGGTTAGATGACCCAAAAATCAAAATGCTAGGGGTCACCCTAATCTAATGATGCTGGTGATAACAAGTCACCACCTGTGCAATCATGCGTAAAAGCCTAGTCCATCGACTCGGCACACTAGTAGTATGTCGCTGCAACCTCGGAGGCAGCTCGTCGGTCCTCACGTTTGGAATACCAAGAGTGAGACCCTCAACCTGATCCTATAATGTTGAAAGAGTCTCGGCCACATCAAGGTCGCAAAGGATGGCCCTCGCAACAGCCTCTCCTCCTGGAGCGACAACTAGTGCTCTCAGGCGTACTGCTAGTCGAACTAGTCCAATGTCTGCATGGGCACATGAGTTTTAATTAGTCTTGATCAAAGAAAGCATAAGAACATTATGAAAATAATAAATAGAGATATGGTCAGAGAATTTACTTATAGCACCCCATTGCTCACTATCTGGCAGCACCAAATCTGGTTCACCCCGGAAATCCATACCAGCATATGGACACTCTGCATAAACCATCTCCTGACAGTTGAACCACTCGAAGAAGGTGTCAGAGAAAGAAATCTACGGCTAACCAGCATGTCGGGCCATGAGGTCAACCCATCTCTGCAACCGTGGCTCAGTCGGTGGAGGTAAACCAAGTGAAATATACTGCGGCTGCATCAGTGGGATCTTTTCCAAGGTGAAAGCAGTCAAAATAGAGCCATAGCCAAAATTCTTGGATCTTCCACTTTTCATCTTGGTCAGTTGTTCTTTCATCACAGGGAGTACTGCATCACACCAGTGGAACACCTTCAGTTCAAGGCATTCCAAGGCATACTGCATATAAGACCTGTTAGCCACGTGAAGAGTCGCACTACTAGCCAGTCTAGCAAAGGTGAACAGAATGGTCCTCAAGGACCGGTCAGTGACATCTCCGATGTTGATCTTGCTATCCATACTCAGCTGAGATCCCTCTCTTTAGTACCGACAAATGTAATCTCTCATGGATTCACCCCCACGAGCAGAACCTGATAATGAGAGAGGGGTGCCATGCCTCAATAAACCGGTCAAAAAATAGATGTCCATGATAGTCAGGGGGATAGATTTGCCTCTGATATAGAACACCTGGTTGGTAGGATCCCATGCATCGAGGAAATATTGCAACAAGTTGATTTGTTGCCTCATGCTAGAGATGCGAAAAAACTTTAGCAAGCCACAGTTCCGCAGTGCAGTTACCGTACCCGAATCATGTAAAGCAACCATGTCCTCTTCTTCATGCTCACATTCTCACCATGTAATAACCATTTTGCTCCGATGAATCTCTAAAAACAAACAAGAGAAGAGTCAGGGTCCTGATTTGGCAAAAAAAGGCAAAAATTCCATGAGAAAACAGTGTAAAAGTTTCCCTCCTTGCACCCATCGCACCCCAGCAGTGTACTGGGAGCGATGCATACTGACTGGCCAATAACTATCCCAATATGCATCACACCTTTCGATATAGGAAGGGTATGGTGGGGCCAGGGTGAATTGTTCAAACACCAAGAGCTCAGCAAAGTAGGGAAACATGCTAGGAATTCAAAAAGGAAGGAATGCAACAGAAGAGCTCAGGTTTAGCTCTTGCCTTGTCCAGACAGTGCCGAGAATCTTCCACAGAATCTCCCAGAATCAGCTAGTGAAAATCAGAGGGGAAAAGCACCTCCAGAGCTCCAACAAACCAAGTTCAAAGGAAATGGTAAAATGAGAGGTAAAAGTCACTTTTAAATTACTATTCATGTAATTCGAGTAAGGTATTAGTGTTTTAACTCATTTTTCAAGCATGTGTTTTCATTTCTAAATCGGTTTGATGAAGCAATTGAGTAGGTAGTACGACCATTAAAAGAGCAAAGTGCTAATGGTGAATCAAATAATCAATGACCATTATCACGAGCAGTTTTTATGTGAAGTTTAAGCTCGTTAAAAATTAAACCTAAGCAATGAGCAAATGTTTCCCCTAGAGTTTAAGCTCATTAAAAAATGAACCAATCTCCGGTAAATAACCATTGTGAATGCATTATCATCAGCTTTTGAGCCTTGGTCGTGTTCTCATCATCACCTCCACTCTGTTTTAGCCGATCATACGCCTCCATTTGATTGTTTACCCTTTTGAGGAACATCTCCGATGAGTGATATTGTTAGCCATCCTTGTGACACTACCGTGATTGGAAAATTCCGAACCTTACCTGGAATCAACTGCTACCTAAAATTATCACTCGTTCCTCAAAAAACGAGTCTTCTTTAAGCTCTTTTCACTTAACTCGTAAAATATGAAAAGATTGCAGAGTGAATAGCCTCTCTAGCTCGTTATAACTACCGGGAGTGCTATCCCTCCTCTAGATTTTAATCTTTTTGGACCTGAGGGATTATTACACAAAAAGATTGAGCGCTTGTCTTGTTTGGCTCATTAAAACTGTTATCACTTAAGAAACAATTTCCAAATTGTTCACATCAATTTGATTGTAAAGGTTAGGTGCTATTCTAGGTTTAATTTTTTGTTTGCTTTAGTGTCTAAGTCTTAGGAGTCTTGGTGGTATGGTTAAATAAAGGTCAACTATCCATTCTCATTCATCACTGGTCTCATAACTCACATAGTTTCCATGTATCAGCTTTGTTCGAAGGTTCTATTGTGTTATGAAACTGTTTAGGAGTTTTCGTAGCGCATAAACTCTGTTTAGGTGTTTTCGTAGCGCAAAACCCAAATTTTGCACTGGCTGCGCTACGAAATCGGGGATTTGTTCGGATCCATAGCAAATCTCACTCAGCTGTCAAATTCAATCGCTTATCCTCATCATTAGGTTAGTAGGTGCCTTGGTACACACAAGTTACAAGTTTCGAAAGGGAGCCGAGTGTTCACAATCATGATGATGTTTGGGTTCATACATGGAAAGCAAATTAATAGGCTTTCAATTTAAATTCTTTGAAGATCAAGCGAGGCAGCGTTCCTCATATATTTGTGAAGTCAAACTACACTATAGAGACTATGGAGGCAGAGCGGATTTCTGTTGATCATGTTGCACACTTAAAACCCTCAGATGGAAGCTCAGCTGCTACTCAATTGGTTGCACATCTAACCGGAATTCACAGTGCCATAAAAACGCTTAACATCCATATTAGAGTTCTTCATCATTTCTTGTCAGCAATGCAAAGAGGTGAAATTCCATATGAAAATTCTTTGCTTCGGCGAGTTTCCAGTCTTCTAAGAAGGTTGCCTGCCATAGAATCCCCAAAGTTTCAAGATGCTTTTCTAATGGAATATAATGATACATTGTTGATGGCTTATCTAGCTATGATCACAAATTGTTCCAGTACCATGAACGAACTTATCGACAAGTTCAACACAGCTTTTGATAAACAAAGCAGAAGAGGAGGGTGAACTACTTTCTTTAATTCTTGGTCTTAATTTATGATTTCTGGACTGAATTGAGTTGGTTTACATATCATTCAATACCCGATGCTTTTCTTTTGTTAGCTGATCACAGATTTCATTTGGGAAAAGTGTATGTTTATTCTGGGCAGTTTTATCTTATTTCACTACAGTTCTGTCTAAATGTTGCTCATGTGGATGATCAATATTTTTTCAGTCAGCTACATGATACCTGAAACTGGCTACAATATTTTCATTATCGATAGATTGGTATCGAAACCATATTATTGAAAATGATAATGGACACCAAGAGGTTATGGTTGGTTATTTTGATTCAGGAAAGGATGCAGGGCGTTTCACTGCGGCATGGGAATTATATAAAGCACAGGAAGATGTTGTAGCTGCTTGTAAAGAATTTGGCATTAAAGTTACCCTATTCCATGGTCGTGGAGGAAGTATTGGGAGTGGTGGTGGACCTACATATCTTTCCATTCAATCTCAACCGCCTAGTTCTGTCATGGGAACTCTCCGATCGACAGAGTAGGGAGAAATGGTCCAGGCAAAATTCAGCTTGGCACAAACAGTAGTGCAACAACTAGAAATCTACAAAACTGCTATTTTGCTTGCAACTTTATATCCCCCAGATCCACCTCATCGTATGAATTGGCGAGGGGTAATGGAAAAGATATCAAAAATCAGTTGGCAATATTATAGAAGCACTGTTATGAAAATGAACAGTTTTTAGAGTACTTTCGTGAGGCCACTCCTAAAATAGCGCTTGGTAATCTAGATATTGGAAGCCGCCCAACAAGGAGGAAAAAGTCTTCTGAGATTGGGCATCTCCATGCAATTCCTTGGATATTTGTATGGACAGAAACCAGATTTGTTTTACCTGCATGTCTTGGTGTTGGAGCAGGCCTCGAAGCAGCCTGTGCAAAAGAATACAAAGAAGAACTACAAGCCATGTACAGAGAATGGCCATTTTTTTCAATGCACAGTTGATTTAATTGAAATGGTACTTACAAAGTCAGATTTATCCATTGCTAAGCACTATGATGAAGTTTCGGTGTCTCCTAGTAGACAGAAGTTAGGTGAAGAGTTGCGAGAAGCCTTTTACATGACAGAGAAGTATGTGTTGCTCATTAGTGGTCACGAAATATGTAATCAAAGTGTTGTCCATTGCAGTGGTCATTGTCAGCATTAACTAATTATTATCATGATATGGTTTTCTTGTTTTGTGAATACCAATGAGATAGAATATTAACATTGCAGGGAATTCCATGGAGGGGCAGTTTCCTACTTTTTAGGATCAGTAAAGAAGATGAGACATTAAGGGACAGCAAGGAGTTTTAAACATCCACTAAGCTAAACTGAAGGGAACCACTTGTCAGAGAACGAGTTTTGATTGTAATAAATGCTATTATCAGCATGATGTGGAGTTAGACTCCTAATTGTCTTAGGTTTCTAAACTTTCAGTTAGCAGTTGTGGTATTTAATAGTTAGTTAAAGTTTGAGTAGGTGTCATAGCAAGAAGAATTTGAGTTCCCCTCATGCTAAAGGAGGAATCTCAGCTATGTAAAATAATTCTATATATAGGAGAGAGAGAAATGTACTTAGGGTTGGAAAATTATTGAGAAAAGCTCTTATATTATGCTTTGTGTAAAGACTCTGCTTTCTAGTAATACAGTATTGGCCTTACTTCTTAGGAATCATAAAGAATTTGATGTTTTGAATTTCTTGTGTTTTCTTCTTCCTATTATCTATAGTGTTATGAATGTGTGATCACTTAGAAATCACTTATAGTGCTCTAATTTCCTGCATGCATTTGTAAACTGTGTTGGTCCCCTATGTGTTTGATATGTTCTACATATGTTGGATTTTGAATGCCCTGACTTCTATGCAACTAACTTTACTGTCAATACTGAAACATATCTGACTCCATAAGCCCAATGGATACTTTCTAATTGTGTTTCAACCTCTTTCATTTGTCATTTGTTTACTAGAGTTAGCCATCTAAATCCATTATCAATATCATTAATCCTTTTGAGAGAGCCCTCTCAGGTTGAGGAGGCTAAGCCTCAACCTAAAGTAGGTTTGAAATAGTTACTTAAAGTCTACCTGATCATAGCAGCCTATCAAGGTCTGATTTTGAGATAACAAAAACTATCGAAAATTCATCCCTTTCATAATATTTTATACTTTTTCGGACTTAAGGGATTATATGATGAAAAAGGATCATGGGAGTTTCCTTTCCATCCCTTTTCAAACCCTCTAAAATTGAAAAAAGACCGAGTTATCATTGTCATTAAACTGGTTAAGATCAATAGCGACAAACTTGTCCAAATGGACGAGAACGACTTTCACTATCACTAGGCTCATTAAAACATAGCGACGGGTTCGCCAAAAGGGCGAATTATAGAACAAGCATATGTTATCCTCCTCAAGCTTGATAGAAATAAAGAGGTACTGGTCAGTAATGACTGGGGAAAATTGGGAAGAAAACTTGAAGAAACTTTATTGGTAGCAAGTCACTCTTGAACATGACACTTTCACTCCATCCGAGTCGGGTTGGGTTATTCTGTTCACCGGTCATAGCACCATTGGTCCATCATACCATCCATATTTGGGGTTCACGCTACTGATCCATTTCAGTGTCACCAGTATGTTCAAGAGAAGTCACTCAGAGAATTCACCTGTGTCTCATCCGCTGCAATACATTCATGCTCCATTCTTTCATGACCGCCACCCTGAACCTTGTATCATTAGATCGTTTTCACCTCCAAAATCATTTGCTCCATTCCATGTCGTAGATGTGGGATTCAGTAAGGCCCTCCTACGATGGGTCGTTTCTTGTCGACATCAGCTCATTATCCAACAAGTCGACCTAGGAACAACGTTTTCAGTACTTTGAAGCTTGCATGCCTCAATGGAAAGTTTCTCACTTCCTGCGAACGGTTTACATCAACGGATTTCGACAAAAAGATTTTGTGTGGTGTTCGACATCAAGTCCCTATTTCACACCACGTGAATTGTGCTGCAGTACCTTGAGGATCATCATCATTATCGGTGATTGCTCTCATGCTTGTTAACGGCTTACATCATTGGCTGGTAATCAGGCGATGTCTTTCCATGTTCGACTCCAGAACATCTTTCAGATGGATCAACTTGTACTCCGAGTGAAGATTGAACGAGTTTGAAGACCCTGGATCTAGTTTCATCCATTCGGGCTGCAATATATTTAGGAATATAAAGACATCAAATGTACATCATTTCCAAACATATGATCATCCGAATCAAAGGATGATGACTCCGTCCGAATCATCAGTCTGCTACATAGACGGTTGTCTATCCTATGTACATGAATTTATAAAGATGAGCATGGGAATGTCCACCTCAGCTAGATCATGAAAAATATTATGAAGATAATGTATTGTATTGTATCTTATTACAGGTCACCTTCCAGCTTGAAAAAACTTCGGATTCTCATGATAAAGCATGTCACCCAACATCAAAAGATTAATGACCTCATGATTTAGGGGGGAACTGTTATAGACATTTTTGGGCACTGCAACCCAAATCATACATGTCCATAAACCAAGAACTCCTAAGTCCCTAAAAGTGTTGCTTCATGCCCTAAAGGAACAAGGTAAGTTGAGTACATCATCTCCCAGAAGTTCTCCACAGAAAACTGCTCAGAACTGGTCAAAATTGGACCATACAGACTGCCCAGTGCAGAGGGTGCGATGCATCTCACCCGATCAGTGTAAAAAGTGTGATTCATACTGGAAAGCCCTTCTGTAGGGTGTGATGGGTGAGAGTAGACAAATGGCAAAGACAGTTTGCAAGGTGGATGATCACGGAATCTTCCAGAAACTTCTCATGTGACACTTGCCTCTTTGAATTCACCTAGGGATGAGTAAGAGATCATCAATCTCCAAGTGGAATCAAGAACTATCAGAGAGAGGACACTAATCAAAAATCCTAAGCTGACATCACCCCCCTACAATCATCTATATATGGATCCCTCATCATAGAGATCCAGAGGCTGGAATCTTGTATCTTGTAAGGAAGTGCTGTTGGTTTCTTGGTGCAACATCATGGTGTTGGGTGATCTAAGATTTTCATGAGGTGAAGAAGGGCTTTCATGCTGAGAGGATGACGCTGGGTCAGAATAATTGGTTGTAATCCTCTTTGCTATTCTTGATATTTATAAATCTATTCAATTTTTCCTCCACATGTTTGTATGTTTGATGATATATGCATTTGTGTGGTCAATACATATCTGGTCCTGTATTTTTTATGATTGTAGATCTTTGTTCTTCGATAGTATTATGCTGCTTTGATTCCATAGGTGCTCTTTGAAGCTGGGTAGACGAAGAAGGAGCGGCGAAGATCTATCAGAAGGGGGAGGAACCAAGTGCAAGACTGAGGTTAGTGTCCTTTGTTCCCCTATTGTCTACTTCTCATAAAGGAAAACGAAAGTGGTTTTAGTTTGTTTGTTTCTAAGATAGCTACCAGTCTTAGTGGGACTAGCAGCTCCGAGTGGAAACTAGATTTCTCGATAACACTATTTTTTTGTAATAAGCTATTTTAGGACCCATAGTTTAGTATTTAAACCCCTCTCATGCATTTAGAGAGGGGTCCAAAATTTTTATCAGAAACATTCTTCAAAACATGCACTTTTGTACCTTTTAGGAGGTTCTGATGGAATGAATGGAACAAGATCTATTTTCTCTTAAATATCTAGCATGCTCTACTCAGATGCACTTTTGTACTCTTAGAATATGTTAGATTGATTGAAAGTTGGTTAATATTGCTGAAACACATGAGCAAGACTCGTCATATATGGTACTTTTATCTTATGATATTGTTTATTTATGTCTCAGACAATACTTCTTCTTTTAATTATTTTATGTGTGAAAGTATAAATTACAATTAGCATTATTTAACTTTTGTATGATGTTGGATTTTAATTTATTCTAAATACATGAACGATTTATATGTGATATATCTTTCACAATTGTTTTGGCTAACTATTTACCAATTGCTGTAGGACATCATTGTAGATTGCATATTGTATTTAATTCTTGGGTATATTTATATTCGAATAGTGTTTAAACTAGGACATATGCATGTGTTTAGTAGTTTATATTAGATCACACTTAGCTTAATCATTCCCCCGTTACATCATATATCATCCCATCAACACTATCAAAATCATTTCTAGGAAACTGGTCCCATTACACCCAGTCGAAGCCACTACACCAAACAGAAAATGGGCTGCTAACCGAGGTCCAGACCAGGTAGTTTTCCCCCATGTTGTAACAATGATTTTTGAGGCTTTAATAGCGTGATATATTTTGTAACAGTTATTCCATCTCCCCCTCTTATTATAAATAGGGGGAAGCAATATTGTATATATGTTCCAGAATTTCTCATGCAGCATCTGAGTTCTGTGATGCCATTTGGTTCTAATATGTTTTTTCATGGGGCCTTCACTGATATTGTGTTGAATGTATGGATTGTTTATTTGGACCCTTTGAGATAAATGGTGTTTCCCTGTTGATTCCAAGCATGATTAATGTGCAACATGTTCCTTTGGGTAATCTCATTTCATCATTGTTTTTCTTCCTTTGAAATAGTATAATGAATGTTGTTGGTTCCTATTTAATTTATGGGTTTGCCTTAGCTACTCATAGAAGACAATACCTATGCTTATCACAAACCTACATGTGTTATTCACTAGCATTGCAGTACCTGTAAAATTACAGATTTACTTGTGCATTTGATAACCTGTAGGACCTGTATTAGCCCAGATCTATGTCAGCTTTGGTAGAGAATGATACCCATGTCATGTTTGATCTGGAACCTTTTTTTGCATGCCTCTATTTCTATCATTCCACTTGAAAACTGTGGTTTAGGATTTTGTGTTAGTTATAGCCCTATCCATTGGATTCCACTTTCTGTTGGAACATTGCTACCTAGGATTATGTTTGTTGCATCCTTATGCATCTTTTTCCATCCTTCCTTTCCTCCGCTCCATCATTACTATGACTTCAGTTTTAAGCTGTCTCATTTTCGTGTGTTGGCCACCAAAGGAAGAAGCCATTTATCTTTAATATTACCCCAATATACCCCCAACATTCGGATCCATGAGTTGGCTCTATCTACCTCAGTGAAGGCTTATTGAACCAAGTACCTCCTATTATTTTTTACGTGACAATTAGAGTGTTGATAACCCCTCATAGATACACTCTTAAGAACTCCTCTATTTAAGATATTCTAGGCACTGGTCTACAATCAACCCAGAGGTTGTCACTAGGAGGCTTTCTATCTCCCCTACAACACTTGTGTTGTTGGTGTGATTTGAAGTGACAACACACCTAATCCAATAAATCTAGGTCTTTGGTTCGATATTTGTAGAACGAGAGGTCAACGTCTGTCTGAGTACTACTACCTATTACAGAAATATATACAGGCCCTGAAGTAGTTGTTTTGTAACTTTTGCAAATCAGTAAGCCACGATGAGAATAATTGCCAAAGTTATGACTTGATGATGGAGCGCACTATTGATAGTTATAGACTGCAAGTTGGAGGACATATTCATGAGGGTCAAGGCACGCATGCTGGTCAAGGAGGATTTTAAGGATGAGGATGAGGAGCTAGTCAAGAATGTGGCCAGATTATATATTATAATTATGGTTAGGTAGGAAATTTCATGAGGGATTGTCGGAACCCTACGACAACTTGAAATTACTGTAAGTCTTTTGATCATGTCATAAAATAATGTCCCTTCCTTATTGTGAAGATGCAGGAGAAAATAAACTAGCATCCTGCAACAAATGTCCAAATGATGAATGTTGAGCCAAGAGAATATCAATCGTGCATTGACATTGTAAGAAGAAGTGGAACCTCGACTAGGAATGATATGGCCGATGGGAAAAAGGAAGATGAAGCTACATGGGTAAGGAAAACTACTAAAAAATATATTGCATTTGATATCCTGAAGAAAAATAAAGAATTCATGGTGGCAAGGCAATGTTTTATCCATAATGGGGCATCGGCCTCTACCATACAGGCGACTCAGAAGGATAACCATGAGATAGTACTAGTTGCGACATAGGAGGTGGATTCGAATATCTTGAAGTATTTTCTACAAACCTACATGAAGTTGTTGTAGAGCTATAAAAAGGGTCTCTTTCACCTCTAGTTACCTCACATTAATATGTCAATCCGGGAACGTTTTGCTATTTCAAAGAGTGTCTCATTCTGAGGCTTAGCATTTGTTAGAGTAATGCTCGTAGTACAACTGTTTTCAAACTACAAAAGTAAATTAATGCGTGTCTACAACTTAACTACTTCAAAAGGCTAAATCACACATTTAGATATAAAGCAATGCATGAGTCAAGGGTTCAGTAGCAATAACCCATCCCTTTCGTAACTAATGAGAACAGATCATGGGTCTGGGAGCTAGGTAGCAGATGTCGATGCTCACTATAGCCTGAGATCGTCCTTAACAAACAAGAAATGAAACGACAGGTAAGGAAAACAACAATGAAATAGAACAACGCATCAGTCAAGGGTTCGGTAGCAATAACCCATCCCTTTAGAAACTGATGAAAACAGATCAGGGGTCTGGGAGCCAGGTAGCAGATGCCGATGCTCACTACAACCTGAGATCGTCCTTAATAAATAAGAAATGAAACGGCAAGTAAAGAAAACACCAAATCAACAATCTTGAAATGGAACAGCAATTCAAAAATGGAACAACAATTCAGAAATGGAACGACACTTAAGGAAATGAGCAGTAACTAAGTTCAACAAGCTATGAATCTATTCAATCACATCAATCCAAACATCAATCCTTCGTTCTTAAAGATGTACACACACTATGGAATAGCACTACCTACGGATCCAAGATGGAACAACACTGAAAACCATATAAACACAACGTGTTTAATCTAAATCCGTTATCGCTCTAAGAAAAAGCATACGATTGCATCTCAAGATGAAAATAGTAATATTCAAGGATTCAATAATCATGTGAAATCAGAACTTCCAAGATAAATGCTGTAATGCTAAGGCACAATCGCATAAAACTCTATAATGGAATGACAGTATCCTGTAGAGATTAACTGTATTATACCAACACTTAAAGGAATGGTAACATGATGTAGCATCAATACAACACTTTTGTTTGCAGGAACATTAAATGGGTTAAACACAATAGAGCATGTAACATAAACTTTATAAAACACAACAGATTACCAGATCATGTCGATAAACAAACCACATAGAAACCACGCGTAATGGTACAAGAGCAAGTGTCCTCCAGGGCCGGACCCTTAGCCTCCAGGGGTAGACCGCTTAAGGTTGATCCAGGCTCAAAGATAAAAGAGTAACCAAGTCTGCATTAATGCATGAAGTAAAATTATAGTAACTCAAGTCTTAACAGAACATAACGATCATAGTCTTGATCTTCTTAAAAGAAATTACATAAAGTCATCCCTCTCTAGCCAACAACGCTATCCCTTATATAAGGATGATGACAGAGATATCTAGATGCAGAAATAGATAAAACAACGATCCCTCAAGATCAAAGATCCTGAGGGATTCGCAGAATCGTTAATCCTAAGTTACTTCTTCTCTTTTCTGCGCCGAGCTGGTATCTCCGCTTCCTTTCCTGGGTTGGTCCATTTTGATCTGGTTTGCACGCGGTCTCCCGTCGAAGGGACAACAGTTAATTCATCTTTGTCTTTTCCTTTAGGATGGCCACTTTCTGTTTTTCCTCCCTCCTATACATGGGAATGACAATTATCAGCGTTCTCTATTAATCTCACATGTTTCGTAATAATTCTTTATTATTTTCTAAGTTTCTAATGCAAAAAGGCTTATAAGTCCTAATGAAAAGATACTAAAATAACCATCAAAACATACCTTCTTTGATACTCCACACACCCCCCGGCTTACCCTTTTTCATGGCCTCATGAAAACATTGTAGTTGACATGCAAGTCAGTGAGTGAGTAGGCTGGAGAAGGAATCTCGTGTGAGGGCCTACAGCCGTGATGCAAAACTAAATGATCAAAGAAATGGCCTGTCTGACCCTCAGGCATCTCATACAGGGCTTGGTATCTGGCTGCAGGATGACAAATGATTGGACTCCGGAACCTATATCCTAACTAGGATGGCCCTGCCCTCAAAACAATTTCGCCATAGAGGGGAAAAC
>APFE030052132.1:0-13726 GCA_000404065.3 Pinus taeda | reverse complement strand
GTCTATTTTGTGATAGTTTTCAAGTTGATGAACATAATTCATGTGTTTCATGCTCTTCTTAGCTCCTCACTAGCCTTAAGCCATCTCACCAAATCACCTTAAAGTGTTAAGTTTTCTTCCCACCCTGTCCCTTTGAATGTCTGCAATCATATCTCATTTTCCCTGGCCTAGTCTCTTTCACCTAATCCTCATCCAACAACACAACATAAAATCAAAACAACCCTTGCAATTTATGCCTAGCCTAAAAACCTAATCCATCTAGCCCTCTTGGTTGTGATCCTCTGGAGAGAGCCCTCTCCGACCTTATAGGGCTAGCTACCAAGTCAAAAGATTGGTTTGTGGTTACCTTAGATGGACTCTTCCTTGGCCTTGAAGATCTGGAGGAGTGATAACACAGTCTACACAACATAGCATCAACTTGGCAATGAGGACTAGAAAGGAAGCTATAGAATACATACACTTGTCTTCATGCTTTTGTTTTCTCGAATCATGCCTCCACTGACTTATTGGCTCTGATTGAACTATGCTTTCTCCTGTGAAATTCTAAAGAGTATATATCTTTTGCGGCTTTGGTAGATGGTACATCTTTCTCAAGCCCTTAGCTCTGAATGACCCAATTAATGTTTTTGTTGTCAAGGTTAGGAAGGTTACATCTATAGTTTCTACCTCATTGATGACCCATTTGACAAAATTAGTGTAGGGTAGAATCTTAGGCCGAGTAGCAATTCGATGAGGTGAGAATTAGGAACATCTATCCAAGTAGTTTTAGAAGTTGATGTTGAGTCATCCACCATGACTTGTTTTGTAACAACTGTAGGTTTTTCCTCTTCAAGCAGTTTGTATATGGCTTTTGAGGAAGAACTTCCTAAATCTATAGTGTATGTGGTATTAGAGAATAACTGGAGCGTCTTGGTTACTTCTAGAGTAGGAGGAGCCATCTATGGTGGCACCACAAGTTTCTTCTTCTTCTTAGTAGCTCTCAACATTTCACCCAGGTTCCACTTATTAGGACTAGCCTATGGAATAGAGAATGGAGACAATGAGGAGAAAACACTTAGAGTTCGAAACTTATGATAAGAATGACCAAATAGTATCAAAATTGAAGATTAATGCAAAACCTTGAAGCACTAAATGACAACGATCAAATAATTTACATTATCGGGAATCATAAATACCATTATAACTTATCATAAATGGAAAACATATGTTCACATTCTCTGGTATACATGCCAATGCTTCATCATATTTTTCGCATCACAAGTTTCTTTGTGATGCATATCTTTAAATGTGAGAGATTAACCCTCTACCAATCTACAATTGAATAATCATAAAAATATGTGGAAAAAGGCTGATGGCGGGGTTTATCACATCAGAGGTTCTTAAGGAAAGACTCGATTTGAGCTTTGCGATGCAATATTAGCATCATGATGAGGAAACTATGATGGTGTATTTTGCAATATTGGAGAAGATATTTATTGCAAATTTGGGGTTGTTTTAACAACAAGGAATGCCAATATTACTCTTGTGATATAAGTATTGTGATGATGACATGGCTTGTTGCCGGAACTGAGTCTAACATTTCCATGCGCAGGGGTTTTTCCTTCATTAAAGTTATAAAATACTTTCTGTTAATTCATTAAGGTTGGGCAATTCCCATCGTGATTTTCCTCAGTAGGGTGTTTTGACCTATTGCAATTAACGATATGTGATATGTGAAATGTCTATACAAGTTTTCTCTTAAGTCATTTTAATGCCATTATACTTAAGACTTAGGTTTGGATGACATAGATTTTGGTTTTTTGGGAATATTTTGTCTTATTTAATTGCTAAAAGACTTGAAATTAAAAAATTAAAAAGGGTCCCCATTATTTGCTCAGTTAACTTATCTAATCATAATGAGGGTTGTCGAGTGACACAATAGGTACATACAGACTAAGGGAGTGAAACTTCAAGGCTTCACCAATGTATATTGGGCAAGGAGTCCATCCGATAGGTAGAGCACATCAAAAGGATCTTCAGTATTGGGTCAGCATTTGTTTCTTGGTACAACAGGAAACATTAATCAATTGAACTTAGTTCAATAGAGGTAGTGTACATGACTACTAGTCAAGCAACTTGTGAGGCCATCTTGATGAGAAAGATTCTGGTTTTGTTTTTGGTCAGTAGGTGGATCCAACTGTGATTTACTGTGATAATTAGAGTTGTATCAAACTCTCTAAAAATCTAGTTTTTCATGATCAGTCTAAGAAAATTGATATCGGTGTCATCATCTTGGAGATTGTACACAGAGGTGCATGATGTTGTTGGAATACATTCCCACAAAGGAGAAAATTTAGACATTTTGACAAAGGAATTATGAAGATGTAAATCCAAGTTTCACAAAGACAGGATCGAGCTAGCTGATACTCCCTTTCTTGGTTAGAGGGAGTGTTAAAAATAGAAACAAGAAATTCCAATTTAATTTTTCCTTGAAGTAAATTGTGAATTAAAATTGAAATTCTATTCTAATAGAAACTTGTAATAGTTAAATTAGTTAAATTGACTTAATTGACTTATGAAATTCATGTTGGAAGCTTATTTGGAGTCATGTAGAGTTATCCCTAAATTTTAGGGGTCTAGATTGAGTTCATTGGAGTTGTAATTAGACACCTCAGTCTAACTGAGTTATAGTCAGTTAAACTGGTTCTAACTATTGGAGGAACTAGTAGAGGTCTAGTAGTCGATAGTGCATCAGCGCATCCCCAATACCACACTAGCTAACTAAATATGCACTCATAAATAACTCAGGCATATCATATCAGAGGAAGACCCAGTTGAGACTAGAGTGTAGGGATAGTGTACTATCAATGGTATGAGTTTCCAAGTTGTACATATTGTGCATGCAATTAGTTGAGGACCTAAGTTTGGATTGCAAAGTTATGAAAGAAGGATATCCCAATTAAATATGGGATAATTCCTCTAGGAGTTGCACAGGGAAGTATGAGCTTACAATGTAGAAAAATTGGCTAAGTGTTGACTAGAGCGGGCTTGTGAAGGAGAGAGATAAATTATACTTGTGTAGGAATTGTTCTAGTGAGAACAAGATGTATTTTATTCCTAGATATTTTATTTAATGAAATATAGATATCCAGGGTTTTGAGTGGTTGCTTTCCCTAGAGAAATATTGTCTTATGTGCAATTGATATTCTTCCTCTTTCTACTTATTTTTTTCATCGATCAGTTTTGGTTTTCGCTGAGAAGAGTAGAGTAGATTCTTGTCTTATGTTTTGGTATATCACATGAGCTGTTGAATATAAAAATTAGCCCATTGTCATGTTACCAAGAATGCATAGAAAAATCTAGAGCCAATAACTTAATTTGACATATTTTTTGGGTACACTGATACACCTCACAATTATCGGGTGTACCTTCCATTCAACAAGATGAAAGTGGTTCATAGAGATGTGAAATTCGGTTGAGACAAGGAAATAATATGCTCCCTTGTAAGGGAGCTTTAGTTACATGCAGATGAGGAGCTTTTACCTCCAAATAATGAACCTCGGCATGATGTGGAGAAACCACATGTATAAGATAAAAGAGTCGAAGCACCCACTCACACAAAGACTTCCATAGATGGAATGAGTCAAACTAGAGAGGCTTCCAGATTGGTGCATGATTTTAGAGAGAATGTGGGAACACCCACATAACAACAATAGAAGACAAGGTCACCAGATTTCTACACTGGTTATATGGCTTTGATGAGCGAGAGTGTAGAGGTTGAGCCATCTTCATTCGAGGAAGTAGTGCAACAACCAGTATGGGTTGATGTCACACTTGATATTATGACACCATTATCATAAATAGTGTTTGGGAAGTGGGCCCAAGACTAGCAGACAAGTTAGTCGTGAGTTCCATATGCATTTACAAGGGAAGTCAAGCAGTAGATGAGAGTGTGGATAAACACAAGGCCAAATTTGTGGCCAGAGGATTCTCTCAAATGAAGGGCATTGGTTAGGATGAGACCTTTGCTATAGTAGCAAGATAATATTCAATCATATCTATTATAGAAATCTCAGCACAAATGGGATGAATGATATATAAGATGGATGTGAAGACAACCTTCCTCAATGGTATGATTGAGGAAGGGGTGTATATTGAGCAGACGAAAGGATTTGAGACCTTCAACAGAGAGTCACATGTTTGTAGACTCAAGCAACTGTTGTATGGACTAAAAAAGCACCTCATTCTTAGTACACCAAGATTGACAACTATTTCATCCGGGTTGGGATTCAACAAAAGTGAAGGAGATTCGAACCTTTACTATATTGTGGTTTAAGGTAAATTGTCGATAATAGTATTATATGTTGATGATTTGCTTCCAACAGGTGATGAGAACCTGATAAAATCTTGCAAAGAGGATGTTGCAATAGAATTCGAGATGAAGGACATGGGGCTCATGTATTACTTTATTGGTATGGGAGTATGGAAAGGAGATGGGGAATTTTTTCTCTATCAGGGAAAGTATGCCAACGAGACAGTAAAGAAGTTCCTCATGGAAACTCCTCTAGCAGGTAATTGAAGGAAGGAAGATGATATGTCACATGAAGTAGTGGAGGCTACTATTTATAGACAACTTGTGGGTTCACTTATGTATTTGGTGAAAACACGACCCGATATTTGTTTTGCATTTAACCAGCATAGTCAAGCCATGGTTAAGCCAAAGAAACTTTATTAGAAGGCAACTAAACGTGTGTTGAGATACCTTAGAAACACCACTCTGTTTGGTCTTTAGTACATACGGATAAAGGGAATGAAGCTTCAAGGCTTCACAGATGCAGATTGGGCCTGGAGTCCATTTGAAAGAAAGATAACATCAGGGGGAATATTTAATATTTAGTTAGTAGTAGTTTCTTGGTACAATAGGAAGCAAAGATCAGTTGCACTCAGTTCAGTAGAAATAAAGTATGCAGCTGCTAGTCAAGTGGCTTGTGAGTCTATCTGGATGAGGAAGATGTTTGTTTTGGTTATTTGGTTAGCAAATGGATCGTAAAGGAATTTACTTTGACAATTAAGTTGTATCAAACTCTCTGATAATCTAGTTTTTCATGATCGTTCCAATCATATCGACATCTGGTATCACCATCTATGAGATTGTGTGCAGAGGAGAATCATGTTATTGTAGTACATTCCTACATAGGAACGTGATGCAGATATTTTGAAAAAGGCATTATCAAAATGCAAATTTGAATTTCAAAGAGGAAGGATTGGGGTAGAATATAATCCCTTTCTTGTTGATAAGGAGTTTTGAAAATGCAACAAGAAAATCCTAATTTAACTCTATCCTTGAATTGAATTAGGAATTAAATTGTAATTCCACATCTCATGACAACGCGTAATAGTTAACTAAGTTAATTTGAGTTAGTTGGCTTAGTTCATTCGAGTTGATATTCTAACTTTGGTCATGTAGAGTTTCTCCTACTTTATAGGAGACATAGTTGTGTTTATTTTGAGTTGTAATTAATTATTTCAGTTTAACTAAGCTAAAGTCAAGTAAACTAATTCCAATTGATGGAGGACCTAGTAGGAGGTCAGATAGTTGGGTGTTGCTTCATGTGTTCAACAAGTTAACTTACGATTCACTCACAAATAACTCATGCATGTATGATCTGAGAGCTACCCAATTGAGATTGGAGTTCAGGGACACTATAATATTAGTTGTATAATCATCTGAATTGTACAGGTGGTTCATGCAATCAGAGGAAGGCCTATGAGGATTTCACAATTCATAATTATGGAATTTTCCAATTAAATATGGGTGAATTCCCAACGTAACAGTACAAGGAAATAGGATCTTGGAAGGAAACACAATTGGCTAAGTATTGGCTTGAGCTTGTCTTGGAAGTAGTGAGATAGATAGAGATAGTGTGGAGGTCTTGAGCTTGAGCAAAACATTGTAATCATCTCATGTTTTTTTATTAACACAATATACATATAGAAGAGTTTTTGGTTGTGTATTTCCCCAGAAAATCATTGTGTTATGTGTGATTGAATTATTTCTCTTATACGCTTCATGATTTCATTGATCATTTATTGTTTCCACTGATAAGTAGAGTAGATTCAAGTCAAATGTTTTGGGATATTACAATATGAAGTTTGAATCTACAAGGAATTTGTACATTAGTAAAAAAGTCTTGTCAACCATTAATAAAAGAGACAAATAATAGAAATTATCATAGTATTGTATTGAAAAGTGCTTTGAAATATTGATAAGTGTAATATGCTAATTATGGAGTTTACATGTAGCATTTTAAAATAATAGTAATAACATATCAAATTCTCTCTTTCTATATATAATTTTTCAATATAGCAAAAACATCTATTTAAAAATGTATTTGGCCCTTCATGTCACCAAAAATATTTTAATAATATATAAAATAAGTAAAAATAGAAAATTATTATGGGTAAAGAATTTTATTAATGTGTTACTCAAAATAAAGAAGATGTGAAATTATTTATGGGCTTAGCAATTCATGAGTCCAAACAAATTATCCTTATGTCTTTGAGTAGTATTATGAAGAAAATAGACATTGTGAAGATAAGATCTCTTTCTATCTGACTAAAATAAATGAATTCTTTTATTTTTTTAATTTATATAATTATAATTTTATTAATCTTAATTTCTATATTCAGCTTTAGGATTTAGGAATTTTATTTTTAATTAAATTTATTATTTGGTAATGGTTCATTACCTGGCCTCATCTATGGAGTGGAGATTATAAATCCTTATTTATATTATATTTGTTTACATATATTTATTCTTTAGTCTAGTCATAATTATTTTTTATTAGATTTTAATTTATTTCTGTATATATTTTTTTAATTATTTAGATTTATAATTAAAGCTTAATAATTATTATATATTAGTTTCAAAGATTATAATAAATAATTAATAAAAATATATTTACCTAATCAAAAGTAGTAGTGATCTGATTCTGCATCTTGTCCTGATACAACTCATTGACAGTTCACTAGCTCAGACTATTTGAGGGAGCCAACTGCTATTGTTTTGTGATGCATATATATAAAGCATTATATTATGCTCAAGTTAAGGTCCAATCTAATTATTAGTCCTTGCCTTTGGAAGACTATAAACATTGATAAGCATTGACCCAACATTAATGTGGTTTGACCAATGATATTATTGAATGTTTTATGTAATGGTTTAACATAAGTATTAGATTAAGAAAAAATTTACGAATTCTTATTGCCTAGAAAAACATATGTTTTTATCAAACTTAGGATAATAAGTTTTAAACTTCAGTTCAATACTACTTTAATGCTAATTTCAATTTAGCATTATTTGGAAAACATTTAATGTTTTCTTCTCTCTCTTGCAATGCATAATACATATGATATGCCTAGCTACATCATATCTAAATCCATTTCCAATCCACATTGCCGATGATAAGAAAAACTTAGGATAGTAAGTTTTAAACTTAATTTCAATGATACTTTAATGCTAATTTCAATTTAGCATTATTTGGAAGACATTTAATGTTTTATTCTCTCCCTTGCAATGCATAATACACATGATATGCCATGTTATGATATATCTAAAGCCAATGCCAACCCACATTGCCAGCCCACAACTTTCTGTACGAAGTCAGAATTTATTACTGTTGATGCCACATGTATAACACTTGCTAGCATAAAAATTTCTTTGCATGTAGCTTGGTTCCTTTCAGATATTCTTGAAATTTTTCTATTCCTCAACTTGTTATTCTATCATATTCCTCAGCCTGCATACAATGATGGAAAACTTGTTAATTGTGACTCGTATGCTATTCCTCTCATTGCATACGATGATGGAGAACCTGTTAATTGTGACCAACAAAACACAGTGACACAAAATTTGTTCAAATGTAAATTTAGCAATGCAACTTCGAGATGAATTTACCACAACCTTACTCAAAAACTCAATAGAAAATGCATCCATTTGGTTCTTTAATTTCCTGTGCTTTAAATGCATCCATTTTTGGTGCTTTAATTATCATTTTTTGTGGTTCTTTAATTTCTTGTGCTTTAAATGCATCCATTTTTAGTGCTTTAACTGTGTCATTTTTTTGTTCTTTAACTATGAATATTTATCCAAGACAATATTAATGATATTGAAACGGAAGAGGAGAAGGCTCGAGAGGCAAGACTTCCTCCACCATGAACTGTAGAAATTCCCACTATATATCACCAGATAATGCAATATACTAAAGCAAAATACTAGATATACTTCTAAAATCAAACTTTGTGGAAGCATAATAAATTTGAGCTAGATTAATTGGAACTCATATAACAAAGAAGAAGAAATAATACACATGAAACACATAAGAATACTTAGGGGAAATCCTCAACTAAAAACCCCGATATCTATATTATCATACAAGTGGAAATATCTCTGGATTACACAAAGCATTAGCTCACAAGCTATCCAGCTCTCCGTACAATCCATCAATGTTGCTCATAGACAGTCAAAGGCTTCTGAAAAACCTTCTCCTCTATCCTCCAAGCCTCCTATTTCCTTGCACAATTTCTCCTGGGTCCTTAAGCTGCCACCTGTGTGTAATTATCTCGCACACTGCTCACCAATCTCTGAAATAACTGCTCAATCCTGAAGGAGATAATTCCTTCTGCATGGATGAGTTTCCTTTATAGGAAAATTCCTCTAACTGATAGTACATTGTCCCTTCCTTTAATCTCAACTGGGTCTTTGTTTGAATTAACATGCATGAGTTATTTATGAGAGAATATTCAGTTATCTGAAGTGCAGTAGTTACATGCACGCATGCATTAACTAACTCAACTCACAATTAATTGCACAAATTGTTGGAAAAAATTTAACTAGACTTAACTCAGTTAACTGAGCTAACTAATTACAACTCAAAGTACAACTCATCCCGATCTCCTTAATCAAGGGATAACTTCCTCAATCAAAGGGTAAATTGTTGCATGTCTTCACATAGACTTCATGTTTGATTTTTTCCAACTAATTAACTCAAGATGAATTAATTAATTATTTTTCAAACAGCTAGTGAGACTAAATTCAAATTTTAATTCTCAATTTTAGTTCAGGGACTAATTAAAATTGGAATCTATCATGAAATTCTATTTATAGAAATGCTATTTTTAGCATTTCTATTTCTTTCTATTTCCAACAGAGTTGTAGTATATCCTGAAATGCTTTTTATAGCAATATTATTTTTAACATTTCTATTTTTATCTCTGCGTTGTCTTGGGACTCTTACACTATAGCTCTCTCTGCCACTCCATCCGCATCCGTCTCCACCCACTCAGCCACTCCTACTACTCCTCTCTGGGTCTCCCATAGAAAGGTCTAATCAAAGAGGTTGGGTACCTCAAGGATCCTGCCCCTATTTCAGCCTTCTTAGGACTATCACTTCATATCGCTCCACCTCACACTTGGAGGTATGGCTGCATGTGATCCCTCTACCCACTTGGATTGAAATTTCTCCTTACTGGAGGTCTCTACATGAGTGGATCCTCCACTCAATCTCCTTTTAGCTTCTCCAGTTGTGGCTGCTCCACAGCCTCCTAAAGTTGCTTCACCAATTGCAACTCCTCCACAATTGTCTAAGACTTCTTCTGGCACTGTATGTTGAGAGGTAATGTACTCTCCCTCTCAACCACCAAGTCTCTAACCTTTGCCTTACTCCTTAAGGGTTTGCATGCATCTTGATCCTCAAGAGAATACAGGTTCTTGGCTAGCACACCAATATGTTTCATCTTTCCCGCCGTCACAAAATTTTCTAGAAAAAGAGTTGAATTTAAATCAGTGATATCTCCCTCATCTAAACTATGATTCAGTTGATTTTTTTTTTTAATTTGGGTATTTTTCCGTAAGGAATCCAAATATGTTATTTCTTTCTGAAAATTTTGCACAAAAATTTTCATATCTACTCTGAAATCTCGAGGGATTTTTTTTTTTTTTTTAAACTTCGAATTCTCTTCTTCGTATACTGTTCACTACTCCAATAAACTTCACTTGACTAAACTTGGCTCCGATACCATGTAGAAATTCCCACTGTAGATCACTAGATAATGCAATATACTAAAACAAAATAGTAGATCTACTTTTACAATCAAACTTTGCGGAAGCTTAATCTATTTGAGTTAGGTCAATTAGAACTCATTTAACAGAGAAGAAGAAGTCATACACATGAAACACAAAATAATACTCAGGGGAAAGCCTTAGCTAAAAACTCCTCTATCTGTATTATCATACAAGTGGAAATATCTCCGGATTACACAAAGCTTTAGCTCACAAGCTATCTAGCTCTCAGTACAATCCCTCAATGCTACTCATAGACAGCCAAATGCTTCTCACAAACCTTCTCCTTTGCCCTCCAAGCCTCCTATTTCCTTGCGTAGTTTCTCCTGGGTCCTCAAGCTGTCACCTATGTGTAACTAACTCACACACTACTCACCAACCTTTCAAATAACTACACAATCCTGAAGGATATAATTCCTTCTGCATGGATGATTTTCCTTTATAGGAAAATTCATCCAACTGATAGTACATTGTCCCTTCCTTTAATCTCAATTGGATCTTTGTCTAAATTGACATGCGTGAGTTATTTATGAGAGAATATTTAGTTATCTGAAGTGTAGTAGTTACATGCATGCATTGATTAACTAACTGAACTCACAATTAATTCCACAAGCTATTGGAACTAATCTAAGTGGACTTAACTCAGTTAACTGAGCTAACTGATTACAACTCAAAGTACAACTCATCCTAATCTCCTTAATCAAGGGATAACTTCCTTAATCAAAGGGGAAACTGTTGCATGTCTTCACATAGACTTCATGTTTGATTTTCTCAAACTAATTAACTCAAGATGAATTAATTAATTATTTTTCAACCAGCTAGTGAGACTATATTCAAATTGTAATTCTCAATTTTAATTCAGGGACTAATTAAAATTGGAATCTATACTGAAATGCTATTTTTAGCATTTCTATCTTTTTCTATTTCAAACAGAGTTGGAGTATATCTTGAAATGCTATTTATAGCAATGTTATTTTTAGCATTTCTATTTTTAGCATTTCTTGTTGCTATTTTCAACATGAACTATTCATAAATTTAGTTTCAAGTACAAATTGAGTAACTATATCTGTAGAATTGTCGTAGGTAATTCCATCCCAACTGCAAGGCCATCACTAGTGTCCACCCCATTTTTCATAGCTAGCTTTTATCTCCACTTTCAACTTTGTCTTTGCCATAGCCTAGTTCTTCTCTAGGTTCATCTTCATCTTCGTCAATGAAGCATCTGTCATGGCTTACGGTAAGAAACCCCAAACTTGAAACCCTAAATCCAAAAGTTTCCATTTTCATAAGCTTGTTTCATTTCTAAGCATAACACAATTTGTTGTTTCTAGATTTTCTAATGACGTTCATGGGTGGCAAAGCCACTACCCTAGATAGTCTGTTGGTAGTGGCTCTCCTGCATGTGCTTCACTTGTTCATAGTTGTGGCTATAGCTAGTAACATTTCTAGTAGCCACGTCAACCCAACGATGAAGTTCAACGCTATGATGGGAGGTAACATATCAATTCTAAGGGCCATATTTTATTGGATTGTGTAGCTTTTGGGCTCTGTCATAATCTCTTTCCTCCTCAACTTCACCACCAATAGCCTCGTAAACCAATAAAAGACCTCACGTTAATATATTCATTGTATATATGTTCATTTCATTGTAGTCGACGTCACCTTTCATGGTCTCCTCCGATATGGGCTCCTCGAACATTGTGGCATTGAAGATCATGGTGACATTTGATTTGGTTTACGCCGTGTAGGCCACAACCATCAATGTGAAAAGGGGGAGCCTGGGAACCAGAGCCCCCCTCCCAATCGGTTTGATTTTGGGAATGAATATTCTGGCTGGTGGTGCCTTAGGCGAGGCTACCTTGAACCTTATGCAGGCCTTCGAGCTTACTCTTGTTAGCAAGAAATGGTAGTATCATGGGAAATGGTGGTACCATTGGATCTACTACATCCATCCCCTCATTAGTGGAGGCTTCATGGATCTTATATATGAGTAGATCATGGTTCCGTTAGAGCCGCTTCACTTCATGACAATAAGTTTTTCATTTGAGAGTGGGGGGGTTGTGCACATTACATCCTAATCTCAAAGTGGCTATTTTTTGTGACGTTCATCTTTCAGATTGGGCTATTGCATGAGAGACAAGTTGTAGGGTAGTGGTCCCAAAGAGTTATACAAATGGTAAAATTTTCTACCCAGGGTGTAAAACTTGGTGATTTATTTCTACTTTGTATGTGACGACATCTCTGCATGCATTACAGGTGTCTTTTGCAAAGGTACAAAGATACATATGTCTTTCGCAAAAGTACATCTCTTTAATTCTCTTTTGCAAAAGTACTTCTCGGCATGCATTACATGTGTCTTTTACAAAGGTACAAATGTCTTCTGTAAAAGTACACCTATGCATGCATTGTTGTCCATAAGCTCAAAAGTTCTCAAATTGTCTAGATGACATCATGTACTGTTGTGGTCATGCTTTTGACATCTTTGGTTACCAGTGCCCTTATCTGTAAACTATGTAGTGCACGATTTCCCACAATATTTGAAATTTCTTCCGAGTCCCATCCTTGAAAAACTTAAAAATATCCATAAATGCTTCTCTCACATCCTTTTCCAGCTTATTGCAGGCAAATATGTAGCATTCTATATCATCTCAAATTTTACTGTTATGAAACCAGCTCAAGGAAATATAGAAAAAATAGATCAACGCCTTAGAATTCAGCCTCTTCGAGGAGGCAACCTCCTTTACATTACATAAATGAACAATTATTGGATGATACAAATGAAAAGACCTCCTTTCTATATATAGGAGTCTAAGGGGTCTAAATAATCAGAGCGACATAACAAATAATGTGGACAATATAACATAGGGGCTGCATGGGTCCATCAATATAATAAGTGGGTTGTACTCATAACAATAGGGGTTACTAGTAGTATGGGGTCTACATGCCTTTCTTAAAAAGCATTGTCTTCATGTTGAGTAGTTCTTGATGCTTCCGTGTAAAATTCTTGTCCTCCCATGTGGAATCTTCAGCTGGTAAGTTCTTCCACTTGATGAGATACTCTAAAATTGATCTATTTCATAGCTGTCGGGTTCTTGTTTCTGTGACTGCTCTAGGTTCCAGTATGATTTTTCCTTCCTCTTCCTTGCAACTTTTGAATAAATGGCCATACTTCTTCGTCCTGCTTCCATTCATCCCTTGCTTCGTTTATCCAATTTGGTTGGATAATAGATATAGCACAAAAGAATGCTTCCACATCCTCATCCTTGAAGAGTTGTCCCATTCGGTAAGGTCGCCGTTTTTTAAGTGCATGTAGTATTGCCAACATTTCCTTCTCATAAATAGCTTTCTTGATATGTAGCAGTAAAAATACCCAGTCACCTACAACAAAAATTTTTTTACTACGATGTTGATCTACCTGTTGTTTTGTTTGGTTTTTCACCGAAGTGGCATTATCCTTTAAAAGTTGGAGAACTTGTTGTTGATGCTCGATGTCATCTTTCACTCCTTGAACCTTTTTCTTCTTGATATGTCCTTCTATGTCTAGAGTTTGAGGAGTGATAATTTCTTCCGATCCTTTACAAGATATGGTCAGATTCATTTCTTGATGCTCGATGTGATCTTCTATCT
>APFE030052129.1:0-14652 GCA_000404065.3 Pinus taeda | reverse complement strand
AATGCCTAATGACCAAATTTTGCTTGAAGACTCACTGAAATGACAAAATTTGACCTTGACACTCTGAAACCACTTTGTAAGAGCATATTTGATCACTGGAGGAAGGCTGGAAAGACTGACACTAACAGGTGCTACTAACCTCGTTTCCAAATATGTCTTTAGTGCAATGGACATCAATTTTTCCTTTCGTCGAATATAAAGAGGCGATGCAAATGTAGGGACTTTTTCATTGAGTATTGAATTGCTACAAGATTTGCATATTTTTTCATTGAGTTTAATGGTTTTGAACTCTGAAGCAGACATCAAATAGAAAATAGTAGATAATATGTCTTTGTTAATATATTGCATGTCCTTTCCAAAGGAAAATCTATCACAAATGCGACATGCATGTGTAGGTGTGTCTTGGATTGATTGAAAATATGCCTCAATTGCTTTATTTGACTTTACATGTTGCTTTTGTGCTTCATGTATTATAGCACCTTGTGCTAGTATTGCAGATTTCAATTGATGTAAGTGAGTGTACTTCTTACTATAGGCATTGGAAAAAGAAGTAGAGACTTCTTTGTTATTTTGTGTCTCCGTTGAAAAATTATTATTGTCCTCATTTGATGATGTGGAACCCTTTGATACTATATATCTATATATATATTATATATATATATATAATATATTATTTTATTTATATATTTATATATATTATATATATTCAATTGACAAATGCTTTAATTGAGTAGAACATCTAGTAAACCTAGATTCTTTGCTAACATGGTACCTACACGGTACACTTGAGGTCGGCTTGCAGTTATCTCCTTTGAGATTCCTTGGAGCATTTGTTGTGAATTGTCAATTTCACTAATATTCTCAACATTCTGGATTTCGAGAATTGCATGGAAATGTGCATGTGTTGTAGATATTGGTATATGCATAAGGTACATGACTTTGGAGCAAGTTTTTGATGAATATACTCTCAACGAAATATATTTTGTTTCTATATTCTAGATATATATGTTAACATCAAGGAGTTCACATATCCATTGTATTGCAAAACCTTTTCCCTCTATACATCCATATGCATCTGGCATTGATAAATTTATAATATAAGCTTTCCAATCATTGATACATTGCTCTTGTTCAATGTTTTTAGCACTGAGGTGTCGTGGTAAGCAATTGATATCTCTATCATCATTGCAAGTGAAAAATTGTAAAAAACTTGTGCAATTATTTTTCTGATATTAGGCATATCAAACCATGGTGCAAGTGTGCAAATAGTCTCAATCAAAGAGTCATATCAGTCATTGAAATTTTGTCGATAGATCATGAAGCCTTGTCCAAATAATATTTGCTCAATTGACAATACGTCAAATTTTCCATGTGAGAATTGGTATGGGGAAATGCATGGGCTAATTGTTCTATTTATTGAAGCTACAATATCTATTGTGTTATGTAGCAACAATGGTTTAAAATATCCACATGCAAGATTTTGATTATGTAGCAAAATATTATATTGATAGCCATGAATGTCTAAATTGAACCATAGATATGCTCGGCCATTTGTAAATAGCCAAACCTTGACTGGAACTAACAACCACTTGGAGAACCATTTGATACAAAATGCATCCCCCCATAAGCTAATTGTAGTTTGAGCACAAATAAAAGAAGGTGTAGACAATCCTTTCAAGTACATTTCAAGATCATTAACATAATGAAGATCTTGAAGGTATTTAGGAGTCAATTATGTATGCAATGAATGCAAAGTAGCATCATGTCCATGCGATAAGCAATGCCGAAATTGGTCTACAATTCCATGTCTTATTTCAACTAAACTATAGCAAAAGTGAAGAAGAACAACAAATGAGTCAAATAACAATCACTAGGATAATAGAAGAAATGCTCTAATCGATGTAGATTGAATCTAGATAACTTGTGATCAATTTCTTGCAATTCTGATCCTTTCAATGCAAAATTATTTTTCGTTGCCATAAAGTATATTGAGACAAACTGACAAATTGTCCAAATGCGACAATGATTTATACCATTAAGAACATAGATTGCGTTGAATGTCCAATCAACACATATGATACTAGGAAATTTTTAGACCTCATATATTATCTTATTCTACATTGTCTTTGCGATTATCTTCTCTCCTTATTTCTTTGTTTCACAATACTCTGAAAATGGGTACCTAGCGATGTGACAAAAGAGTAGATGAAATTGCCATAAGGAACCTTGAAGATTGCTTTTTTTGCAATTGAAACATAATTTAAAACTAAAGAAATTTATGCAATTTAAAATAATAGCAACGAAAGCATTATTACCTTTTTAACAAATTTTAAAACACAATATTTAATTTCCAAAATTCCGTAAAAAATATTTGACAGTTACTGTAAATTCATTTCAAAATGTATAAATCAAATAGAATCCAATCATGAGCTTCAAAAACAAATTACAATATAGCTTTCTATAATAAACAACTATAATTTAAGATAACAAGCATATAACTACTTAAAACAATTATCATATTAATAAGCTTATTGAAATAATAAACATATTCAAATGCTTATTACTCTAAAGCTATCAATTGCATCATGTCTAAGTTATTAACCTATTGTTGCATTATAAAGACATTATGCTATGAAATAAAATGTAAAGTATTTAGCTTCCTAACATATTGAAATATTTGTTTTTTAAGACTTGGTGCAAATGGATATAACTCCAATTGTTTGAGCATACCTATGGCCAACACATGAACATCATAGTTTTTTTACATATCCACATCATAGTAGTTGTACAAAGTCCCATAGCTAGTGTGTGCAGATGCAAGAACAAAACCCAGGCACAATTGGTAGACAAAAAATAATGCATGGAGTTAATGGAAAAACTGAAAACTAGAAAAAACTAAAAATTGATATTTCTATGTCGCAATAAGCATCAAAGAAAAATTGTAAGCGTTTTGATCAATAAAACACACTACACATTGTTGTTTTTACGACAAATACCTATGCAACTTTTTTTTGCCATAAAAAATCTAGTTTTTTTGTTATATATATGATTTTAGAATTATTTTATCTAAATTGTCTCTTTATGATTTATGTGACAATAAAATTAATTACATCAGTTCTACATACTTTGTGTTCATGCATAGCCTATACATAGTTCAAATGTATTTGTGATCACACACTGGTCATTAAGATAATGACATACTTAGAATGAGACTACACTAGAATCGCCAACAATGTATGCAAGACTACCATTCAATGCTACCATAGCATATATGTGTGTGTGTGTGTGTGTGTGTGTGTGTTTAATCTATTTTTCTGCAACTAACAATGACCAAAAATGGATAATGTCATTTTGTATCATATTGTTTACTAACCATTAAAAGCATTACCTATTATGTCATAATCAATAAACAACAATATAGTGACACGTGACTAAATAAAGCACAAATAAAAAACCATTGCCCAATTGCAACCATAACACTATAACTACATTAAATTGCAAACCAAGGTGGACAAACTAACTTTGTATCATATTGTTTGCTAGACATTGAAAGCATTATCTACTATGCCATAAATAACAAATAACATTTTAACCACACATGACTAGAGTAATTGCAAATAAAAAAATCACTTAATATTAATCATAGTTCTATAACTACATTAAATTGGATATGTGCTTTACTAAAAATGTCAATTTGAGCAAAAAATATTGCACCAAAATTGTCTAGAAATGCAACAATTCAAGCTTCCGTAGCCACTCATCTTGGAATACAGATTCCAAGTAGACATACACAACAAAAATGACTATCAGATTTAGGGGTGTATTTAGTATCTCTTGATTTTAGCATTACATTTTGTGAAAATTCCTTCTCACTTGAGACATATTGAATCAACAAATTTAATATGTAAATCACACAAAAAAATTGTTGCATGTTAGCCTTTGATAGTCATTCACTATTCTCTGGATTTAAACAAATATATTGCATGCAACAACATAACACCAATTAAAACTGCAACTAATCCACCTGCCACGGAAATTGCATTCAAACTGCAACTAATCCACCTACCACAGAAATTGCATTCGAACTGCTCGATGTTTTCCCTCTTATTTGATTTATTTGCATAATGCAATTTTTGATTATCAGTCTCCTCTTTTATAAGTGGTTTCAACGACTTTGACAATTCCACAACTACACATTCCATGACTCAAAATCATTCACAATTACATAACATCATTCTATAACAAATTCCTCCCAAACTAGGAGACATCACGTGAATCCAATGTATCATCAAGTCAAATAATGATTCTCACTGTAAATAATACTACTCTTTAAAGACTTGTTACTATCAACTACAATAAATAATACCAAGAAAAAGTGTTCTAAAAACTAATTTCATTAGTCAAAGATGTTCAATTGTAAGAAAATTAGACATTGTACTTCAAATCATATCAAATGTCAATTGGCCAAAAAAGTAAAATCTAAGTATCTAAAGGGATTTGAAAACCCTTATAATTGTCTTTAAGTGTTCAGACATTAAATATTATTAAACACCACAATTGCAAATAAAAAAAGGTTATAACGTTCTTTATTTCCTTCTAGTTCTCATTTGTCTTTTTATTGCTTTCCACTTGTTTTGAAAATAAAAGAGAACACATAATTACTACATAAAACATTAATATTATTTCATAATTTAAAAATTCTTGAGAAGTTTAACTTGCAATCTAGCCATAAATAACATGTAATTTAATCCCAAATTAATGGACAACAATAAATTTCATTAAAAATTTCTAAAAAATCTATGAAGTTTTGCATATTGCCCTGTCTAGATAAACGTATTCAACACTTTAAAATTTATAGCAAATTCAAAATTGCACAAATGTCTCGAACATCCTAATCATTACAATCTCATTCCTATTCTAATTGAACCCCCAACACTAATTCCTTTCAGTTTCGTTAATTCAAGAACAACTTTCTATTTTTGGCAGTTTTCGGGGTCTTTAACTTCCAAAGCCATTTTGAGGCCCTAAACAACATTCTTTGGGAAAATGCACCAAGCTCACATCGAAAGGTAGGGGCTTGGCAAGAAAATTTGTTTTCCTCTAATAGATCTTTCTAATGAGGTATAATGTGTGCCAAAAAAAGATCCTATGCCCAAGTTATGACACCGAGAAGTTGGCGTTTCAACTAATCTTGGTGAATCCCACAAAATTTTGGCACTTCATCTTCTACGGTTAGGTTTTTGGACGTGTATAGTTTTCCATTGTTTCTCAATAATAAAAAGGCCTCTAAGTCTGATTGTAACATAGCTCAAAAGACATGTAGCCATCACATCTCTTCTCAAAGATAAGCTACCATCGCCCAAGCTAATTTATTTACATTCTGCATGTAAACAATTTTTAGTATTTTTTTATTAATTAATTGAAGTTCAGTTTTCATTGCAGCTCTGTGTTTTTGTTTAAATATGTATTTCCCTTCATTCCTACATAAATCTGAATCAATGGTATCAGAGTGGTCTGCTCTTTCTCTATTTTTTAGTGCACGTCCCCAACAAGGTCAGAGTATAAGGAGTTGGTACTATAATTGGTTGATACCTTGCAAGATCAGCCTCGCCGACCTTGATTACTACCCATGGCAGAAGAAAAGAAAGACAAGGGAGCAAGAGATCCTTTCAAACTATTGCTCGAAGAAGCCCTCGAGCAGCAAAGGAACGTGATGATGGATAATTTTTCCAAGATCCTTTTGCGGTTACTAGTGCGTGAAGCATCTTCATCTAACGGTCACTTTTGAGGCGCCATCCCCTTTTAAGGTACAATTTAACTTTGACATTCATATATTTAAATGCTAGATAGATGCAAATGTCGTAGATAGATGGTTAAATCTACTGGAAGGATATTTTTTAGTCCATAATTTTCCCGATAAGGAAAAAATTACTTTTGCACTCATCAAAGTCACCCCCCCACATTAAGGATTGATGGGAAACCTACTGTGAGTAGAGGGACGAGAAGGAACCCTCACTAATTTAAGCGGTACCCACTTGGAATTGTTTCTGATATGCCGTCAAGAAACAATATTACCCCGTCGAGAGCTATGAAGGTAAGTGCATAAAATGGACCACACTACGACAGGAAATGGACCAAGACATGCAGGAATTCACAAAAAAATTTCATACCCTATGCATGAATCTCGGTATTAAGGACTCTTAGCAACATCTGGTACTTAAGTGTTGTGGTTGTCTACAAAGATACATCCAAGCATAAATTAAGTTCTTGGACATGCCTTCGCTTAACGCGACATATCAATATGATATCAAGATTGAGGATAAATTTAAACAAAAGGAGCAGGACTTTGGATCTGCGAATCCAAAGCAGGGCAAAAGCACCTCCAAGCTGTAGAATAAAGGATAAAGCCAAGAAGGAATGACCCAAGACATTCCATCGAAGCCACAATCAAAGAATAATAATAAGTAGATGAAAAAAGACATAGGAACGTGGTGTGAGTTCCATAAGAGCCCCACTCACAACACAAATGAGTGTCACGTGAAAAAATCACTGGTGGTTGAGATAAAAGCTTATGAACCAGTTGCATGTTCTGACTCAGAGCTTAAACCCAACAAGGGGAAACAAATCATTGATGCAAAACATAGTGCCATTGTTGCCACCCTCAAGGTCAAGAATATTAAGCATGCAGATCTGAAGGAGGGTGAGCATCTCTTCCACTCATAGATGTGGGTGAAGAGTTCATTGTTGCAGTTCATTATCAACAACAATAGTAAAAAAAGCCTCATATCAGTTGAGGTTGTGAAGGCATTGGGCGTACTGACAACACCACACCCATAATCGTACACCATCAGATGGTTGCACCAAGGGTGAGATTTCTGCCCAGCCAGTGGTGTTGTCTACCCTACAACATCAATCCTTAATTCATAAATGAGGTACCATGTGATGCTTATCCCCTTGAAGTTTGTGATATATTATTAGGCCAACCATACTTTTGGAAGTGTCATGTTGTGTATGAGTCTAGGCCTCACACTGTTTTTATTACTCTAGGCAATAAGCTATACAATATACCAGAGGTAAACCTGTCGACTGCCATTTGTTTGATCATTGCAAATCAATGTAGTAAGATCATCTCCCGAACCAAGAAATTTGTTTTTTTTTTTTTTTTGCTTTTTTGTTTTGTTTTTTTGTTTTTGTATTTTTGTTTTACTCTCAAAGTAAGGGGAAGACCATGGCAACATCCATGGCCCCCGATAAGGGTTCCTCCATGCAGCAGAAGCAGGTGGATAAGGTTGTGAAATAATACAATGACATATTATCCTCACCCACAGGGGTACCTTTGCATTTTCAAATCAAGCATTCCATCGATATGAATCCCAGATCACCTCTACCCAATTGGATGATATATAGTCGCTCTCTTATCGAAATCTAAGAAATCAAGCAGCAGACGTAGGAGTTGCTACAAAAGGGCACATCCGACCAAGTTCCTCACCTTGTGGGAGCCCATTGTACTCATACAAAAGAAGGATGGGACTTGGAGACTTTGCATTGATTATCAGGCACTGCTTAAAATCATTGTTAGGAACAAGTATCCAATCCCACGTATTGATGACCTTCTTGACCAACTCAAGGGGGGCAAGTACTTCAACAAGATTGATTTGAAGTTTGGTAATCACCAAATTCTAATAGCACTGACAAATGTCTGGAAGATCGCCTTCAAATCCAAGGAGGGCCTTTTTGAGTGGTTGGACATGCCCTTCGGGTTGACAAATGCTACTACAAATTTTATGACGTTGATGGATGACATCTTGCGACCCTTAGCCATGTCATTCATGGTTTTATACTTGGGTGACATCCACATCTTTAGCAAGAGTAGGGAAGAGCAATTGTACCATATTCAACAGGTCCTTCAAACCCTGTCACAACACAAACTATGTGCCAACTTGGAGAAATGTGCCTTTGGCATGATCTAGGTCCAACATATGGGTTACGTCATTGTTGATCAAGGCGTGCATTTGTATTCGACTAAGATCCGAGTCATTCAGGATTGGCCAACCTTAATGAATCTAACAAAGCTTTGCAGCTTTTTGGGCCTTGCCGATTTCTATCAAAGGTTCGTGTTGGGATTCTCCAATATCACTTGGGCTTTGAGTCAAGTTACCAAGGGTGGAGTGAAAGCAAAGTTTTTACAGTTCGAGTCCCAATAAAACATGTTTGTTGAGCTAAAGCACCACCTTTGCTTTGCATCAATACTCACATCACCATACCTGAAATAACCATTTGAAATTGAGACAGATGCCTCTGATTATGCTATTGGTGCAATTCTCACCCAACAAGGGCATTTGATGGCCCATCACAGTGAGACACTCTCCGATACAATTCGGAAATACCCCACTTACGATAAAGAGATGTATTCCATTGTACAAGCCTGTCAACAGTGGAAACACAACATTCTAGGGAAGGAGATGATCATCCACACAGATCACTGACCTCTTCAGTTTATACAAACACAAGGGAAGTTGCAAAGCCATCTCCATTAGAAATAGTCCACATATCTGCAACAATTTCCTCTGAACAATAAGTATAAGACATCGAACACCAATAATGTTGCAGGTTGCCTCAGTTGACCACTAGCTATGGAGCTAACCACTATTCTTGACTCTTGTGGGCACAAGACTTCTGGATGGCTGCAACTTTACTTAAATGATCTAGAATTTGCCACTACATACCTTATGCTAATGGATGGAAAGCAAGTTCTAGACTTCCACCTCTAGGACGCATTATTATGCCACTTGGGACACTTTTGTGTTCCTTCAAGCCAACATGCAAAGATGATTTGGAAGGCGCATTGTAGTTGGGTCGCATGACACTTTGGAGTAGAGAAGACAGTGACAATAATGCAAAAGTATTTTTATTGGCCAAATCTCTGACAAGGCATTGGAAAATATATCAGATCCTACATTGCCTATGAAATCGCCAAGCCAACCATTAAGAAGCAAGGCATGTATACTCCTCTGCCTACTCCTAGCTAACCATGGGAATCCATATCCATGGACTATATATTTGACCTTCCTTCTACCAAGCATGGTAATGACTGTGTATTTGTGGTTGTTGATAGATTTTTTGAGTTGGTCATATTGGTTTCCTGTAAGAAGAGTATCGCAGCAAAAACCATTGCCAAACGCTTCTTTGAACGAGTGTGGGTACCTTTTAGGATCCTAAAAACTATTATATCATATCAGGATAGTAGGTTCCTAAGCACATTCTAGTTGAGCCTCTGGTCATTGTTGGACACCAATCTCACCAAGTCGACTGCATTCCACCCCGACTTGTGGCCAGATAGAAGTTGTCAACATGATGATAGCGCACATACTACGCATGTACAACTCTAAGAATCCATGAACATGGGATGAAAGTCCCCCCTATGTGCAACATAGTTATAACAAAGCTCTTCATAGCTATACTGGCCATAGTCCCTTTCAAGTGGGCATCTGATTTCAACCATTATGTCCCATTGGTGTTGCACTGCCTCATGTAACTACAAAGGAATACTCTGCACATGTTCAATTCAATGTTGATAAAGCCACCAATTTTATTGAACGCATTCAACACATCCGTCAACAAGTTCACCACATATTAGATAAAGCCAATGCCAAGTACAAACAACGACTTGATCAACATTGGGTGCCTGAGAAGTTTAAGGCGAGCGACAAAGTTTGGTTGCATTTGTAGAAAGAACGCCTTGCCAAAGCCCATCGAGAGCTTCAACCACTTTGATATGGGCCTTACACCATCACCAAGGCTATTGGAGACAACACTTTTGAGCTCAGTATCCCCCCATTCCTTGGCTTGCACCCAATATTCAATGTGGACCACCTTTGGCCATACTTTCCACCATTGTTGAACACACCAGACATTGTTGAGCAACTGACACCAACAAATCTCAACCCAGACTACATTGAACATGCCACAACTAATCAGATCATGGACACATAGATCAAGAACACTTGTCAATAAAGGATCCAATTTTATTGAGTTGTCAAAGTTGGCCAGCTCCCGCACCAAGACAAGTGACTCACTAGGGAACAAGTTCAACATAAGTTTCCCCATGTTATGGAGGCACTCAACACAATGAGGACCATTGCTTCCTAAGGTGGGAGGACTGATCCAAGTGTATACTGGCAACCACTTGCCTATTCCAGTTGGGCCCCCAACATTGTTTCCTTTTAGTTTCCTTAATTCTAGCACAACTTTCTATTTTTGGCAGTTTTTTCGAGTCGTGAACTTCCCAAGCCATTTTGAGGCCCTAAACAATGTTTTTTTGGGAAAATGCACCAAACCAAAAAGCAAGGGCAAGGGCTTGCCAGGAAAAATTGTTGTCCTCTAATAGATTTTCTAGCGAGTTATCATCGTGCTAAATAGAGATCCTATTTTCAAGTTTTGACCCCAAGAAGTTGGTGTTCCAACTAATCCCAACGGGGCCCACAAACTTTTGGCACTTCATCTCCTACTGTTAGGTATTTGGATGTTTAGAGTTTTCCATTGTTTCTCAATAATAAAAAGGTCTTTGATCCTCATTCTAACAAAATCAAAAGACATGTAGCCATCACATCTCTTCTCATAGATAATCTACCATCACCTGAGGTAGTTTATTTTTATTCTACATGTAAACAATTTTTAGTATTTGTTATTAATTAATTGAAGTTTTGTTTTCATTGTAGCTTTGTTTTTATGTTTAAATATGTATTTCGTTTTGTTCCTACATCTATCTAGATCAACTTGCAAGGCCTTTAGTCCCATCAAAATTTAACGCTCAAAACGGGGGGCTCAATATAACCGATGTACGTGGATGGCTCCGATTTATCGTGAGGCCCCCTCTAGCTACCCGTTACTGATGTGGCACCCCTAGTTGTACCACTCTAGTTATTCATGGTGGAACCTCATGCTAGATAGAACTTCGTGTTGGGGGGCCTTAAGTCTTGGTTCCAAGATTTTGAACCTTACACTAACTCGAGAATTGAGACCCAAGATTTGAGTGATAATTTGGCTAGTGGTCATGACTCAACTCGAAAATAAGAATTCAACGTATGAACCCCAAATAGCTAGAAAAAGTCAAACTTCTCTCTCTCTCTCTCTCTATCTCTCTCTCTCTCTCTCTAATCTTACGCTTCTTGATATAAAAGCAACAACCACTCAATAATTGTCTCCAAAGAATATTAACACAATGCCACAAAGATCAGACACATTGAACAAAGTATATAACTCTAATTTGCATTACATGTAGATAAACAACTGCACCATACACAATGAATATCTTATCTCATTTGCTTTAACTCTGTCATCCCTCAACCTAGGCAAAAATCTCCAATACAAAATGGAGGTTAACAACTCTCCCAGATTTTTCTACAGTTGTCCCTCTTTCTAGAGACTAATGCCACTCCACCTAATATAATACTTACATATGTCCATTAACACTTTAGCATAATCTTCGTATTAACACAAATTCTCATAGGCTGAATATCACAAATTATAGGTAAATACAAAAAGGAAATTATTTACATGGGTGAAATATCTTTTTGTTGAGATGCTCTTGCATTAATTTGGTACCATATTGAATTATTACTTCCTCGATAATTATTTTTTCCATTCCTTGTACACAAACAGAAATAACAATCCTCTCAAAGAGTTCTGAAGGCAGTTCAAGAAGATCCTTTATCCACCATTCTTTGTTGACTTTACTTTTATTTGTTTAGGACTAAGAACTTCCATGAAAACCATGTGGGTTATAGATTCAAGACGTCTATTAAGAATTTGAATCTCATATGCCAAGGGAAGCAAACCTAAGCATTTATGAAGAACAACCAAGGTATCTTCCCAACTTTGTAGAACAACTTGATTAAGATAAATATTGGTTCTCTCGCAAAGCTTTCCTTTGACACACTCTTCAATCATTTCTTAAAACTTTGTTGCACATCTCAAGACTACAACATTAAAGGGATTCATATATATTGTTGACACAAGCTCAAATATATTATTTTCTATTGTCAAAGTGATCCTTGATGTGTTGGATAAGCTCTGTTTCAGATAATCACTTTTTGACATTAGAGGATACATAGATTGTTGCCAGATTCAAAAATCAATAATAATTTCTCCATCTTATGGAGCTTGTGGTCACGATTCTTCACATGAACCTTGATATTTGTAGGGAGACTTTTCACTACATACCATGCTTAAATGTTTTGTTAAAGAGCAAACCCAAGAGATGAGCCAAAGGATCCATCATGCAAACAACCTTCTGCATAAACTTCTCACCATCGTAATCCATGTTCATATACATAACCACATTCCCTATATTGCCAAGAATTTCGAGTTTTAAGGATCAACCTTAAATGAAGCCCTCAACAGGTGGGCAAAGACAGGAAAAATTCTCAAGGGATGGTGAAGGAATTCTAAGGCATCCAAGCTCGATTTGGTTTTGTGACCTCGAAACCAGTTTAGGTGAGATCACGATAGTGTGAGGGTGGAGGTGGTTTAGCCTCTGGATTCCCTTGGTTGTTCATGGATTAGTTTATCCCATGAGATCCCACATTCATGCTTTGAATATGGCATTGGGGTGATTGGTTGAAAGAAAGATTTGGTTCAGCCCAATCTATGGTCGGGTGGTATGTGGAAGTCTCTGACTTGGTTGGATTTTGCATATGGTTAATAAGAGCTAAGAGACTCTTGTCTTTACCAGTAAATGTACTTGCTATTATGTGTCTTAAATAGTTGTTCTATCATTGCTAATTATCTGGTTATATGTTGGTTATAAGCATGGTTTTATGACAGTTTTAAGTATGGCTCTTATCACCTTTTAATTGATGAATGATTGAATAATGAGTGCATGACCTAATTGGTATTATTGCAACTATTGTGAGAGGGCATTAGTCCTTCTTGGTAAACCTCATATAATTTTCAATCTCTATGTTTAGATATGCATTCATGACTTGTAGGTTGCATGTTCACTATGTGTTTGACATAATGACTGTCATGGTTAGACCAAGTTAGGTCAAGTCCTTGAGTAAGTTTTGTGTTAGAGGCTTTGTCTTTGTGTTATTTATCATCTCTAGAAGTTTAATTAAGTTCTGGGTAGGGGTCTGGATCCTAGCCCTGAAAAAGTGTCTTAAATCTCGCAGTCGCTAGCACAAAACTACCTGAAAGAGACTACAGTCGCTAGGAAGTAGGTCTGTGGGAGTGACTAGAGGGTTACAATCACTTATCATGGGAGCGACTGGGCATCTAGCTCACTGGAAAAGAAAGTTAACTCAGGGGATGGACACCTGGAATGGTTGGTTAGTTCCCGGGGGTCTTGTAGCACTTGAGGGAAGTCAGTAAGGTATTGTTTTGTTGACTCCATTTCCTTAAGGTCATCTAGGAGGGTGAGTCATGTCATAGTAGCTACTTAGATCATGTTTACCCTCGGCAAGCTAGTGAAAGTGGGTAGATATGAGAGGAGGCGTGTTACATGTAATTCCTCATTGTTGAGATTGCAACAAGATGATGGAGCTTAGTGAAAAGAGTCGCCTTCACTAAGTGGGCCCGCAGGCTATTTTTGGCGCAAGTCTTTTTTTAGACTATGTCTATTTTTAGACATATGGATCATGTCTATGGATTGCAGGTTGTTGTTTATGGATGATTGATCAAGTTGGAAAAATAGATGGACTTCTATTTTTGATGAAAGTGTGAGTGATCACAGTGTGAGTGATCAAGTCTATTTTTAGACTGGCTGTCAAAAAATAGAAAAGTCAAATATTATTATCTCACAATAATATTTGGACTATAAACTTTGTCTTATTCTCTTGGAGCACTTCAGTTCGAGCTACGGATGTGGCACATGCAATTGCATGAAGGAAATACGTGGTTCTTATGGGTTAGTTGAATATTTGCATGCATGACTTCAGTTAGAACTCAAGTGAGTTGAGTTTAGTGGACTGGAGGTGCAGTTGATGGAGTTGTGTTCAGTTTAGCTTTGTTAAACTGGTTGTATTTAGTCTAACTGGCGAATAGACTAGAGATGAGTTGGGTGAATTAGTTATTAATTAATTCACAAGTTATTAACTCATAATACAACTAATGAATACATCAGTTAACTCAGTTGCATGTCAGTGCATGTTCAGTTCAGCAGGGACAGGTGTTAGAGAATCAGATTGCTATCAGTTGTGACTATAGTTGTGCACCAGATCTTGCACAAATCAGGGGATTGAGTATGCCAATGAGTTTGCCCACATTGTAGCTTGTTCTCACGTGATTTAGCCAAGGAAAGACGTGGCTGCCTTGGAATTATCACTGGTTCTTGTGCAGGTATTGAGCAGCGGAGGCAGGCAAGCAGCGGAAGAGATCTGAGCCAGTGATTGATTCAGATCTGAGCTGTATTGTGTGTAACAGGTGGAGCTGGTATTGGATTGCTTGTGATAAGCATTGTACTTTGTAATGTTACATGACTCAATCATTAATATACAGATAGTTGGGGTTTTTAGCGAGATGCTTTCCCCGGGATACATACTGTGTTAATGTGTGAATGCTCTTGATGTTTTATTGTTATTGATGCTGCTATATTGATGATCAACGTAGAGAGCTTATGTATTGTGTATGTTTTCCGCAATAGTACATGATCAG
>APFE030052128.1:17380-32997 GCA_000404065.3 Pinus taeda | reverse complement strand
TAATGTGATGACCAGGGACACTATGCTTAAACTCAACCTTCAGAGTTCCTTAAGGAAGACCTCGACAGTACTACAGTTGGCAGACCGCTCCACCGTGACTCCCAAAGGGATTGTGGAAGATGTTCTGGTCTCTGTTGACTCTTGGGACTACCCTGCGGACTTCTTGGTCCTTTAGCCAAAGGCAAAACTCACTGGATACCCCCTCATTTTGGGAAGGCCTTGGCTAGCTACTGGAGATGCTTACATCAGCTGTCGAGCTGGAAGCATGACCATCAAGAATGGGCCTATGTCCAAACAGCTGGTCCTATACCCTCCTACCCAACCTCTGCTAGAACATGACTTACCACTCTGGTTGGAAGAAGGAGATGAGGACAAGGTCTATTCTGCACCATTGTGCATAGTAGAAGCCACCAGGGGAGGTCCTCAAACCGAGGATGACTTGATTGAGAACTTAATCCAAAATCCTCCTCCTGGTGCACTGTCCTTAGAAGAGTTGGTGGAGGATACCCAAGCCAGCGCTTTAGTGGACCTCTGTGTGACTGATCCAACCTCTCCCAAAGTTAAGAATGTGGAGTTTGGCCCTGAAAGAACTTTAAAGATTAGCTTCTCTCTCTCTCCCTCTCAGGAAAAAGAGCTATGTAGCCCATTGAACCGCCATTTGGAGGCTTTTGCTTGGAGCTATAAGGAAATGAAAGGAGTCCATCCTTTGGTCTGTACCCATCATATTTACATTAAAGAGGATTGTAAGCCAGTCAGGCAGCCTCAGAGGAGAATGAATCCAGCCCTTAAGGACATCGTTAAAGAAGAATTGGAAAAATTGTTGGATGCAGGATTCATCTACCCCATCTTGGACAGCGAATGGGTTTCTCCTCTAGTGTTGGTACCCAAGAAAAATGGGAAGTGGAGAATCTGTGTAGATTACAGAGAACTGAACAAAGCCACCAAGAAAGACCACTTCCCTTTGCCTTTCATAGATCAAGTGTTGGATGGACTGGCAGGGAAGAAGTTCTTCTCTTTCCTAGATGGGTTCAGTGGGTATAATCAGATCCAAATCAGTTCGGAGGACCAAGATAAGACTACTTTCACTTGTCCATGGGGTACCTTTGCCTACCGAGTCCTTCCCTTTGGGCTATGCAATGCTCCTACCACTTTCTAGAGAGCTATATTGAGCATATTTGCTGAGCTGGTTCATGATTCGGTGGAAATCTATATGGATGACTTTACTCCTTACGGGTCTAACTTCCAAGAAGCCTTGTCCAACCTGGGAAAAGTTTTAAACAAGTGCATTGAGATGAACCTGTCCCTCAGTCCTAAAGAATGTGAATTCCTGATGACTGAAGGGACCGTGTTAGGTCATACCATTTCTCGGCGAGGATTACAGGTGGATCCTAACAAAATTGCTATCATAAAAAAGGTTCCACCTCCTCAGAAGGTAAGAGATGTTCAGAGTTTCCTAGGCTTAGCAGGATATTATAGAAGATTCATTAAAGATTTCAGTAAGCTAGCCTTGCCATTGTTTGGCCTCTTAGGAAAATATGTTGAGTTTAAATGGACTGATGACTGTCAAGGGGCTCTGAATGAGTTGAAAGATAAGTTAGTGTCCGCCCCGATCTTGAGAGGCCCAAACTGGGCCCTACCTTTCCACATCCACACTGATGCCTCGAACAGAGCCATAGGGGCAGCCTTAGGACAAGTTGAGGAGAAACTTCCATATGCCATATACTTTGTCCACAAAAACCTGTCCAAGGCAGAAATGAACTATACTGTAGCCGAGAAAGAGTTCTTGGCCGTAGTCCATTCCCTGAACAAGTTCTGACACTACATCACTGGTTATCAAACATTTGTACATATTGATCATGCTGTGATTAGATATTTAAAGAATAAGCCTGATGTAAATGCTCGTATCATTAGATGGTTACTTTTGTTGCAGCAATTTGATTTGACTATTGTCGACAAACCAGGTAAGGAAAATGTTGTTGCTGACTTCTTGTCTAGATTGGATTTTCCTGTAGGTGAAGAAGGAACAGTGGATGACCAGATGCCCGATGAACATCTTTTTGCTATCTCAGTACTCTCTCTGTGGTTTGCTGATATAGCAAATTACTTGGTCTCAGCACAGTTCCCTCTGCATCTATCCTCAAAGGAGAAGAGCAGAATTGTGAGGAAGAGTGCCCCATTCATTGGATCGGCAACCTTTCAAACTTGGCCCAGATCAGATTCTTGAGGCGTTGTGTTAGGGAGGAGGAAGTCTTTGACATTCTCCTAACCTATCACGATGGACCTTGTGGAGGCCACTTTGCAGCAAAGAGGACTGCCTTCAAAATTCTACAGGCAGGCTACTATTGGCCCACTCTTCATCAAGATGTCAGAATATACATCAGCCAGTGTGACCGATGTCAGAGGATGGGGAACCGACTCCAAGGGATGAAATGCCTCTCCAACCTCAAGCGACCTTTGAGCCATTTTAGAAGTGGGGCATGGATTTTGTGGGTCCTATCAACCCTCCTTCAAAGCAAAGGTCTTACATCATTATGTGCACTGACTACCTGACAAAGTGGGCAGAAATAAAGGTAATCAAAGCAGCGACAGGAGAAAAGGTGGCTGATTTTTTAAGAGAAAATATCTTCTACAAGTTTGGCTACCCAAGAGAGTTAGTCATCGATCAAGGAAGCCAGTTCACCTCTAACTTAATTGAAGACTTGCTCGCTCATCACAAGATCAAGCATAGGACTTCCACCCCATATCATCCTCAAGCAAATGGGCAGGTGGAAGTCACTAATAGAGCATTGGAAGGGATTTTGACTAAGGTGGTGAGCAGCAGCAGAAAGGATTGGGCAGATCGCCTGATTGAGGCCACTTGGGCCTATAACACCACTTGGAAGACTACAATCGGTTTCACACCTTATGAGCTGGTCTACGGGAAGAAAGCTCTGCTGTCAATAGAGTTCGAGTACAACACATTGAGGGTGGCAGCTCAGCTGGACCTAGATCTCAGTCATGCTCAACGTGAAAGGTTATTGTAGCTGAATGGATTATATGAACACAGAATGTAGGCCCTCCTCCACTCAGAAGTAGTTCAACTTCAGAGGAAGATATGGCATGACCGACACCTTAATGAAAAGCAATTCCAGTCGGGAGATTGGGCGCTGCTGTATGACTCCAAATACAAGGATTTCAAAGGGAATCTGAGGACAATATGGTTAGGACCATATACAGTGGAGAAATGCAATGAAAATGGTTCAATCCTTATCAGAACCATTGATGAAGAAGCCATCCCCATGATCGTCAATGGGCATCGACTGTAGATCTATAGGAAACCCCTTTCAAGGTAGGAGTTCATTGAAACTGTGGAAAAATAAATGCTGGTAATAGAGCAGGGTTCTGCCTCTGTTCTAGCCACACTTTGATCTTCAGAAAAAAAAAAAGGAATAAAAATATCTCGGGACGAAAACCTCTCTGAGGCGCCCAGGGCAGACAGTGAGGTGAAAACCTCAGGGAGGTGCCCCAACAGTCTCTCAGAAAATAAAGAATTTGAATAAAAGGATCCTTGGGTGAAAACCTCTCTGAGGCACCCATGGTAGATAGTGGGGTGACAACCTCATGGAGGCGCCCCTGCTGTCTCTCAAACAAAAAAAAGAAAAAAAAAAAAAAAAGAAAAAGAAAAAGCGAAAAGAGAAAAAGAAGAAAAGAAATAGGTCTAATCTCTGAAGAATTATTGTAGGTTGCAGGGAATACAGTGCAGAAAATAAGGTCGTGAAAAACGAGGATAGGGGTCCGTACCAAGTTACCAGGCATCCTCACAGACACTCCCTCCATGGCCACTCACTTTTTCAGGATTTGGACACATTCAGGTCGAGATTCAACCTCCTACAGGAAGTTTCAGGGCTTTCTACAGGAAGTTCTGCATTTCTACAGGAAACATCCTATAGAGCCTTTGGGCAGGCCAAAATCGATTCTGGAGAGGGATTTAAAGCTTGAAATCTATTGATGAGGCATGCAGCCACCCCTTTCTTCCATCCATCACCTGTTTCATCTCTTTCCATCGCCATTGCACCAATATGGTTATGTATTCCTGCATAGTCATACAAGAGTCCTGTTTCCTCAGATTAAATTTTTTGTTCTCCAAGTGAGAAATCAAGCATGCAGAGGCTCGCACACTCTACCTGTCAAAGCTCCATCAGGACCCTTCATCCGCGAATACAACCTTGCTCGTTTCAGCATGCATCCCAGGAGGAGAAGCAGCTACAGGATGTTCTACAGGAATCCTGTAGTAGTTGATCCGTCTGGAGCACATACTATGGAGACACTAGCAGCTGAAATCAACATAGGGACATGCAACAAGCTCCACTTGGACATGCACACCTCCTCAACAGCTGAAATCAGACGGAGCTGGCACATGCAGCATTTACAACTAGAAGATCGGGTCCCGAAGCCTTGCATACAACATCAACCAATGAAGAAAAGGAACTCCAGCGCCCGTGCACGAAGCAGCAGCGAGCAAAGCCATCATTCCACATCCCGAAGCCTACAGAACATGTCCATGGCCACACAGGTAAGTGTCTAACCTTATTCGTCGAATTGCATAGACTATACTCTGAAACTTGCGTGACTGTGAAATGTGCGGATTGAACAAATTCGGTGGCCAGTCAACTGGCCACCCACAGTTAGTCGAATGGCTTCGTGGGATTCGAATGAGCCCGGTTATGCCAAAGAGATGGGTAGTGGACACGTGGGAAGTGTCCAGTCGGGGAGAATCGGCAGTTTGGTAGAAATGGCGGTGGTTAATGGTAGAGAAAGGAAATGGTGGTCAGAGACACACCGAGGAATGATGGCCGTGACGTTGGCTAACGGATCAGCCTGGACAACTCACCCCCGCGCCATGAATCGTGTAGTAATTCAAATTGCTCGGCCGAATAACTCACGATGAACCACTGTCCTTTGCACTTGCAACCATTTTGCAGCAAACTACGCATCCTCCTCCTCTGCAGTTTGTTAGCCAGAGCTTCTCAGCCCATTTCAAAGTCCTCCCGTGTCCCAGACTTGTCCAGAAGCACTGTGATGTCCTCCAGAAGCCGGCAAATCTTTCTACAGGAAGGAGCTTTATAGGAAACACGACATAGCAAAGAAACCTGGACTGTCTACATCGAAATTGGAATTTCGAAGAGAGGTAGGCTCGAACACACCATTCCCATGCACAATATTTCGAAAGGTGGTGAATTAAACGTGCTGGAGTAGGAGAATTAAAAGCAAGTCTGCATGTGGTTCAAGAATAGTGGTTTGCCTGTGTGATACATGGAATTTTTTAGTGGGTTCTGTGTCTAATTCTCCTCCACGGTTCCTGTTAGCAAATTCCTCCTATAAAAACGATAAAACCACTCTAAGGGTAAGCCTGTGCGTAAAGAATGTGATTTTTATGTGGTTGGGGATAAACATTAAGCTCTGCACTCTGTCTATAAGAGCCTAATTCCCTTTTAACAGTCGAGTTTTGGGCAACAACAACATTGTAACCAGGGAATTGATAAAAAGTGACCTATAAACACCTGAGGGATACTGTCTTCAACGTTCCGGGGAGGAAAACATACACATAATTCCCTTTCTGATCAGAGCACAAGCCAAAACAAGCATTTTTCACCAATGCCAAGAGGGTTTATCAGAAAGGAACCCTCAGATTCCAAGAAATTGCAAGAAACTCCTGAGGTGGTAGACCTATTTACCCGTGCAAATTGGATGACCTTCTGTGATAGAATTCAAGGTCACGATGATGAGATAATAGAGGAGTTCCTAAGGTCACTGCAGCCTAAATCAAAGACACTGGCCACTGTAAATTTCATAGGGTTGACCCTAAAGCTCACCCCATAACTCATTAGTCAAGTCACTGATCTGCCATTGGGGATACCCTGGGATAAAGAGGAAAGGAAATTGGGCCAAAAGGCCAAAAAGGAATTCTTCCTACCAGAGGAACAATTTTCAGAGGATAAGAATGGGGTCCAGAGAGCCATCCTAGAGCCATTTTGGAGTGAGGTCAGCCTTCAGATCATGAAATATATTACTTGTGAGTGGCAGTTCAATATTGAATACGGTTATCACTTTTGGTTGCTAACTGAACTCAGGCATAAGATGGATTTACCGACAGAACAAAAGTTAAACATCCCTTACTTCCTCCTACAATCATTGATTGAGTGTGGCACAAAACTAAAGGAAGGGACACCAGACCAGCTGGCCCATCATGGGCTTATCAAGCTTCTAGTAGAAGATGCCCTCCATACCTATAATGTCCCTATCTCCTGGGAGATTTTTCACAATATGTACAAGGATGATGATATCCAAATTCTGGTCGAGGAACTCACTTCCTCCAGCAGTGAGGAGAAGGAGCACATTGAGGCAGAAGAGAAAGCCAAGGGTCAGGAAACCCAGGGCAGACCACCACAACAAGGACAAGAAAAGAAACAAGAGAAAGGCCAAGTTGCTGAGGCCAAAACTGTGGGTGGAAAAATGACACAGACACCAAGGGAGAAACGATTGCAAATCAGGGCAGAGAGGACTGAAAAAGTCCAAGCAAGCAAGGGCACACCCAAGGCAGCCACAACAAATCTAAAGGAGAAGGCACCCCCAGCCAAGCAGGCCAAAACAGTGAAAACTGGTTCTACAGGAAGCCAGAAGGCCGTTTCTATAGGAAGCCCGAAAACTGTTTCTACAGGAAGCCAGAAAATAGTCAGCACAAGACTTTCTACATGAAGTCTGGAAAAAATGGCAAGAGAAGGAAGAATCTCCTAATATTCTAGCTAGGGAGGCAGTAGCTGTGCTGGCTACCCTCAGCACATTTCCAAAGCAAAAAGAAAAGTGGAAGAGGGAGCCTTCCATGTATTTTAAGGCAAGAAGAAGCACGAGGATAAAAACTGGCAGACCAAAAGAGCAACAGTCCAAAGGGCCAATTACAATTGTAGACACCCCATCCAAACAAAAGACATCCATCACATATGAGCGGGGAAGCCCGAAGACATCCACATGGAAAGAAAGGATGGAAAAGTTGGACTGAGAGGCCTCTCTACAGGATGCTAAGGCTGTTCTACAAGAAACATTGGCTAGGCTGAAGTAGACCGAAAAGATGGAGGAAAAGAAACTAAATCATCACAGGAGGAAGAGAAGGCTGAAACCATTGTGGAACCAAGCCCCCAGCCCAGCCTGGGCTCCTACTATAACTTCTTAGAGGCCGGGAAGATCATTCCCCAAAAATTAACAGTGCCACTTTTCCTTGCACTAGAGGAAGAGAGAGAGAGGACCCACACTTGGATGAAGATCGCTAAATCCAAGGGTGTGGCAGATATAGGTCCTCTGGAGGAACAGCTCAAGGAGGCTCGAAAAGAATTGGCAAGGGTACGACATGTGGAGAGCTACCAGTAGGCCAATCTATGGGAAGAAAATGAGCTTCTTAGACAACAGCTACAGTTACAGGGACAAAAGAAGGAAGACAGGCCTCACATCTTGGGAGAACAACAACAACAGGAGGAGGCCACAACAGTCAAATATACCACAGAAGAACAGCAGAGAAGGGAAGGGATGCAGGCTGAAATTGAGACACTGAATCGAAAGCTACAGGAAAAAGAATTGCAGGCAGGCCTGGAGATACAATCTCTGAAACAGCAGATACAAGAAAAGGAGGCCCAACTAGCCTGCATGGCCAGTTGGGCAATGGAAGCTCTACAGTGTAGGCAGCCAGCCAAATCCTATGCCCTATACCTCAGGGATCAGTGGCTGCAATTTCAGATCAACACATTGGCACAAAGAGGTATCACTCAATTCCAAAACCCCCAACAATTCATGGCTTTATGTGACAGCAGTTTGTCGGAGGACAAGGCCAAACTATCAGAGTTCTACCTACGCAATTTGGCCCTTCCCAACATGACCTCGTGGCTAAATCATGAAGAAAAGAGAGCAGCAGAGGTCATAAATGTCATGGACCGGGAACTACAGAAACCACTATTGATTAGAGTAGAGCCAGGGGATCCCTCAACATTAATATCTGCCCACCAGCACTTGGCAAATGACTCTCAGGCCCTGCTAGATTACATGGATCGTCAAGCTCAAGCCATAGCACATTTTGAGGACATGGAGCGACTGTTGGGGGACAAATGTGTTCTTGCTTGCACTTGTAGGTGGAACACATTGTCCCATAACCTAAAAATCAGAGAATACCACACCCCAACTAGAATAAGGGAAGCCTTGGCACGAGTGCCTCTCTACAAAAAGTCCATGCAAAATCTTCAGGTCAACTGGATAGGCCTCAAGTTAAGTCCACCTTTGCTTTTGGGGCTGTCGGAAGGAGGCACAAAAGAGGAGGAGCATAGGCAGTGGGAAGAAGTGGAAAGGAAGGCTGGATTTCATGACAGTGAAGAAGATATCACCTCAAAGGCCTGGGATGTGAGGGAGGCGATCAAGGCAGTCAAGGATGAGGAGCTGGACTAGTTGCTTAGAGGATGAGCAACCCATTTCTTAGGGGGGTGATGATGAGCCCCGAATTGGGTAACTTATTGGGCTCATTTTGCCTAATTGTCCTTGTTCAATCCTCCATTTTTCATAGATTGTGAATGTTTTTTTAGTATGTTTATGTTATTTGAACGAATAAGGGTGGTCACTCTACCTATGAGGCTAATACGTGGTTATTTCAGGTTTTTTGGACAAATTTTGGAGCATAACCAAGCAATTATGGGCCAGGTGACAGCCAAGCTTGAGGTGGGGACTCATAGGGGGGTTGTCTCTAGCATTAAATTTCCCTTCCTCGAAATCTACACCCTCAACTTCGAGCTCACAGGCCACCAAAATGAATCCTAAAGGTAACCAAGAAGATTTGGGAAGAGTGACTGTTTACTAGCAGTTGGGATAGCCGAGTCCCTTGAATTTAGGAGGCCTGCTAGGCCCCTCGTAGTGTATAAATAAGAAGGCCTCAGCCTTCGTAGTTTACTTTTGGAACTATTGTATTTTTGCACTATAGTGCTATCATTTTCAGCTCGTTTTCTTGTAGCCACTATGGTATAAATTTCTGGTGATGACTATTTTTTGATAATGAAAAGCAGTTCTATTTGGCATCAGCTTTGAGTTCTTTATAGGAGCCGTAGCTCTTGGGGTTGGGCCCAACCTGAGAGCCAAGGCCTCCTTTATGTATCGTTATTTGTTCTTTATGTATTTGCAAAATTATTTCTGTTAGGTAGATTAAATCTTGCTGATTAACTAGGTCACTGTTGATGGTTAGAAAGGCTTTTGATGTTTAGATTGAGTTGGTAGGTTATTAACAGGGAAAAAGCTTCAGAAAAAGGCCAACAAGCACCTTTGATTTCACCTCTCCTTCATAGGATCAGGGGCTGGGATCAAAGTGACCTTGTTGCCCCAAAAAAAAAACACTATTTTTGCTTTGCCATGCAATCACTAGTGTACGATTTTCATTTGCAGAAGTTGGTTACATGTTCAGATCTTTGAATGCTTCGTTGCATAGTTAATATACATGGTTTCCTTGCAAATAAAGCTTATGTTCATTCTCTTTACTGTTAGCTAGATCATATTAGGTTGACATAACTAGGTCATTGATTTCTTGCAAGTCTTTGTTGGTTCAGTTGGAAACACAAATTGCAGAGCACCTGTACCACTTCTCTATCCACCCAAACTCCATCAGACCCATCTTCTCCATCCTCTAACTTGGTTTCTTGGCTCTTGTTTTCCATTTTTCCCACATAACCCTACCTTTTTGTGCAACATTGCTTCAACCCTCTTTGAACAAATCCAACCATCTACATCTTCTCTCAACTCCATCCACCAGTCCTTGGACCACCTCAAACCCATATCCTACCTCCATACCTACTCCTTCATCTTTCTTCATCCATCCATCCTCCAAAATCCCATTTCTGAACATCTTGTAGAAAATCACAGAACATCCTGTAGAAATTACAGAACATCCTGTAGAACCCTTGCAGACTTCCTGTAGAAGCTCACAAATGAGGTTTCTTGATAGCCAAACTCTGTGAAATGCTTTGGAAGGGTGTTAGGGACCCCTTAGGCCCTCTTTGAACCTTCCCGACCTCTTCCAAGCATTTCCTCTCGCTGATCCACCTCTGCACAGTCAAAAACAGTGAAAGCACATGCATGATAATTCTGACAACTTATTCAAAAATACAAAAAGATGTTTTCTTAAGATAGAAGTAGCTTAGACACATGCATTTTACCTTCCTAGAAGTAATGGCATCTCTTTCAGTAGCTTGCATCCTCTTTTCACATAAGTAGGACTAGCTGGTAAAATTAGGGTTTGCTAGGGTTTCCGCTTTCTTTAAGCTTTTTAGTTTCTTTTCGCAAGCAGATTAGCTTCCTTCGAGTTAGCTTCCATCCATCAGTTAACAAGCTTCTTCTTAGAGCTCATAGAAGTTGGCTTGAGCCCCCAACAGACTTGTGCCAGCTGACCAAGTGACAGCTGTGGCAAGAGCTAGTACTTGTGGATATAACACCGTTGCTTCCAAGTTTGTTACGAACTACCGGGTTGATAAAAGTAAAGAAGGGAGTCCTAGGAGTTGCAGCATTACTGCTGCAATACTGGAGCCCACCACACTTCTGCACCTATTATTTGTCCCCCGTCGGTATTATGCTCATTGGATCCTACTGCACCTATATTCTCCCCTACTCCCCCATCCATCTCGGGGCCCCCAGATACGATCACCTCTGCTAAGATCTCCTTTGAATCCAGTCGGAGTCATCACTACAATCTTCGTTCACTAGTTTGCCTATATCCAGGGGATGGATGTGGTATTGGCATCATCCCCCCCATCCCATCCACTAGATTTGCTAGGGGACAGATTTCCAATGTGTCAAAGGACATATACCAGTTGGGACTGGATGTGGCTCATGGCTACCAACACCCCATTGACAAGGTCCTTAGAGAATTGACCTCACTTTCCCCTAGTTCTCCATGAAGTGGCTCTCCTTTAATTATCATGGACCAGCTAATCCCGCTAAGAAACTAGATTTCCAGTAATTGTTAGACGCAGAATTGGTCGATATTATTTTTCTTTAGGAAACTCTCGCACCCTGTGTATTGATCACCCCCATTCTTGAGGCTATTATCCCAAGATGGAATTTTCATGTCTTGGATGTACGTGGGCAGTCTGGTGGGATGGTAATGGGCTTCAATCACAGGTCTATAAAATTTTTGAATTCCTGGGGCGAGGAAGGAATCATTGGGGCTAACATTTATTCTTCACAATTTGCGAGGGAGCCGAGACTCATCAATGTATATGGACCCTGAATCAATAGGGCACCATTTTGGCACAAGCTACTTAATCATTCCTATATGCAAGATGATAATATTATCATTGCAGGTGACTTCAATTTCTCTATTGGTAATGCTGAATCATGGGGTCATAATGCACAATGTGACTCTCTATTGGAGGTGCTCTGATCTCTATTGGAGGTCCATCATCTATCTGATATCCCTATGGCTTGTTTACAACCTTCTTAGTGAAACAAAAGGATTGGATATGTTGCATTAGCTAGGAGGCTAAATAGATTTTTGTTAAGGATTCTTTCCTGTATCATATCTCCTTATATTGTCAATGGGTGTGGTTTGGGGGATTGTTTGATCACTTACCCATCTACCTTGAAGTCACTTGTGGTGACCATGAACTAAAGGCACCATATAAAATTAACTCCACCTAGCTCAAGGATGAGGGTTTCATACAGATGATTACAAAGCATTGGAAGAACCTCTTACCCCCACATGGTCAATCGGTTCTAGAAGTATTTGCCAAAAAATTGCACACCCTTAAACATAAATCTATTGAATGGGCAAGGGAAAAAATAACTAAAGATGAGAAGAATCTGAGAGACATGGAATTGGAGCTTGAATATCTAGGGGACTGGGAAGGTCATAGTTTTGTCTCATTTGAGGCAAAAGAAAGACTCATCAAACTAGAAGTGGACTAAAATAGAATCTTGAAGGATAGAGAGGAAACCTGGCGCCTACGAAGCCATACCTTACAATGGTTATGGGAGGTGGATGAAAACACAAAGTTTTATCACCGATTTGAAAATGGGAGCTAGGTTATCAATACTATATGGAATATGGAGGATGAAGATGGATCACATGCAACGACTTTTCACCAATTGGCTACTCTTAGTACTTCCCATTTTGGTAGACTATTCAGAGCCCCATTGGAGGTAAATATTGCAGAGATCATTAAGGTGGTAGGATACTTTCCCAGATTTGTGGATTAGGAAACAGGAGAGGGCCTACCTTTTCTAGTCACCATGGGGGAATTGGAAGCCACTATGAAGTGGTTCAAGAAGGATAAAAGCCCTATAACTAATGGCTGGTCGATTGAATTTTAGCTTGATTTTTTTGACATCCTTGGAAATGAGCTCCTACAGGTCATTTAGGAATGTCAGAGGATGGAGAGAATGTATGATGCCTTCAATGCTACCTTCATTGCACTTATTACCAGGACTGATGACCTACAATCTTTCAATGACTTTAGGCCTATATCTCTACGTAATTGTATCTATAAGATCATAACCAAGAGTATTACTAATCATCTCAAACCCATATTATCTGAGCACATATCCCCAGATAAATTTTCATTTCTTCATCATTGACATATACATGAGGTTGTGGGACATCTCAGGAGGCCCTTAACTCCATCAAAACAAGGAAAATTAAAGTTATGGTCCTTAAGATCGATCTGGCTAAAGCCTTTAACCATACCAATTGGCTCTATATTCATATGTTATTGACACATCTTGGCTTCCCTCTACATTTCATTCAATGGATTATGTGTTATATATCTAATGTTTCATACAATGTCCTGATGAATGGCTTAGCGTCACCTTTCTTTCATGCAGAGAGAGGCCTCAAGCAAGGGTTCCCACTCTGACAACTTCTCTTCTTACTGATCATGGAAGGGCTGGGTTGCTTCATTATTGAGGACAAAAGACAGGGAATATAGTTGGGCATCAAGATTATAAACAATTGCATTCTCATCCACCTACTATTTTTTGATGATATTCTCATATTTCTGAATGGATCATTGGGGGATACCAATACTTTCGCTGCTGCTTTTTAATCCTTTTGTTTCACCATTGGTATGGAGTGAAACCATCACAAGTCCACTATATTTGTTACTAGTTTCTCACCCCATGAGATACACTATGCATTGCAGCAATTCCCATTAACCTCTTTGTAATTTGATGAAGGTCTAAAATACTTGGGTTTTTGGTTAAAACTAGCAAATTACCAGATTGCAGACTGGGTTTGGTTGGTGGCCAAAATTGATAGGAGACTAAATATTTGGCACCATAGATGGCTCTCCAGGGTGGGTTGGCTTATTCTCATCAAATTGGTCTTGGAAGCTACTCCGGTATATTGGGTGTCACTTGCTTGGATACCAAAAGGCATTATCAGAAGAATCCAACATTTGTGTTGTAGATTCATTTGAAGGAGAAAACATGAAGGGCACATATTTTATTGGGCTAGCTGGGATAAGATATCACTACCCAAAAAATGTGGGGTTGGGGTATGAAAAGACTTGAAATATTTGCTAGTTCCCTAAATGTAGAATTGAGTTGGAATGTACTCACCTCGAGAAACCTTTGGGTTGAGGTTGTCTCTCAGAAGTATATCTTCCCACTCCATCTTCTTGACTAGATGAGATTCCCAACTTGGGACAGAGAAAATATATCAACGGTATGGAGGGTGGTCCTAAACACACTGGAATATATCAGGGATGGACTGACATGGAAGATAGGCAATGGAAATCTGGTACGTATTGGGTTGGACCCATGATAGGTTGTGGGAATGCTCATCAACTTCCCCAGGAGCTCATTCACCACCTCTCGACTGCAGGCTTCACTACCTTGGCACATATTGCAAATCTGGAAAACACTAACATCCTCAGACAGGTCTATAAATCAAGTGATATACTGGGTATCCCTCCCATCTGGCATGCCAATTAGCATACATACACTTACTCACTAATGGAATCACATGTAAGGGTAATTGATGGGGATGATAAGTTTATTTTGGCATTCTAATCTAATGGGAAATACACCCTCAAATTTGGATGCCTACATATATACGCAGATCACAAACCATTTGCATCTTACTGGTGGTGGACTACTCTCTGGAAACTTAAAGCACCTCCCCAGGCCAAACTACTCATGTGGTGCATTCTTCGGAATAAGATCCCTACTTGGGATAATTTACAAAAGCGCACATTTCATGGCCCATATTGGTGTGTATTATGCAAACAGGAAATGGAAATTGTTGATCATCTTTTCCTTAACTTTCCATATTACTATCTCTATCTATATTGAAGTTACATAATAGCTTCATATACAGGCTAGTTGGCAAGGGATGGATATTAGGGAGGCCTGGCATTGATGGTGGACTAGTGCACACTCACATAGATTATGTAACCTCCTTGTATTGATTTGCTGGTGTATCTGGCTTCAAAGGAACACAGTTATATTTACAAACACAGTTCCCCACTGGGCACTAGCCACTGCACATCTCATTACCATATTTCATTGCATCCCGAAGGATGCTCGTGAACCTTCTGCCTGAATCATCACTGCAAAAATTATTGACCATGCTACTCCATGGGCATATTTTGATGGCTTGGCATAGCATCATGGCTGCAGTGGAGGGATCTTGCTGCATATCAAAAATAGACATTACTATAAGATCCATATGGCGCTGGGAGGAGGGACAAACAACTTTGCAAAACTTGTTTCCCTTCGTCACTTATTATACTTTTCACTTGTAAATGGATGTAGTCATTTACATATTTTTGGTGACTCACAGATTATCATTAAATGGTTTAATCAACAATATGCATGTCACACACACACACACCCCAACATATTTTGGATGATGCATTGAGGATGAGATCACAAATTGACTATATTTCTTGTCATCATATATACAGGGAGCGCAATTTTTTTTTTGATCAGTTATCCAAAGAAGCCACGCTCCAGTCAATGGGTGTCTAGTTGATCAGAGAACAACATGGTTGGGAAATATACAGTTACTACCACTGACCATACATGGATGGGTAGCAAGACAAGGTCCACAGGCCCTGATTTTGTGTCTTTTTTTATTTTGATGTAATTATTTTGTTTATAGTACATCTTATGTCTATATATTTATGTACTTATCATATGTATTTATCAAGTTAGTCTCCCATACATGTGACCGACCAATTTTTGGACAGAACAATACATATTGTGGCTTATGACCACTATTACTACATATGCTATCAACATCTTCAACATGTGATTTTCAAATATCAATGAAAATTATGATTTTTCCATGGGAAAAAAATAAAATAAAATAAGATTAGATTACATCATGAAATTTTAGAGGGAAAAAAGAAAAAACTAGTTTTTCAACTTATATCCCTATGGGTTTACTCAAATTTCAAGTGGAAACACTTGTTGGATGAAGAATCTGATTCCTCATCCAAGGAGTACCCATGTTGCATACTTTCGATGGACCCTGCTACATGAAAAATGAGAAATACATGAAAAACGTGATTGCAATCAGGATTTTTCATGTAACAAGGTCCATTGAAAGTATGAAACATGGG
>APFE030052128.1:0-14043 GCA_000404065.3 Pinus taeda | reverse complement strand
AATGCCCTGTTTGGGATTGTGGCCAGAGTTAAAGATTGAATCTTTGTGGCTTCCTTTTCTGCATGTTTGAGATCATGCAACGTAAAGACACCACACCTCAAGGGAAAAGAGGGCCAGCCTCTTTTCTTTTCTCTTTTGAGAGTTTGTGTAGTACTCTCAGCCATAATCTGATACGTGATTTCTCTTGCTAGCAGCTTATCTAGAACATATAAAGGGAGAACATGTGGGTTGGCTTGGCTACCGTAAACTCTGATATAGTTAAATTTCTCTTCTCCAAACCAACTTGCCATTGCTGGTAAATCAAAGGAAGCTTGATAGGAAATCTTCGGAATGGGTTTATCAAAAATGGAATAGTAAATGGGCACCATAAAGCCATTGCAGATTTGATAGAGGTGGTTTTTGTAGGAAGACTTCCACAATTTTTGGTGATATATATGAATGGGCGAGGGGTCTTGTGCAGTCCACCTCCAACCGAGAACAGGAAATTCGGAATTGAAACATAATGTGTCTAAGATATATGCACTATAGTAAAATGGGGGGATTTTCCTTTCAGTGACCACAGTCTTATTTCTAAAATCACGAACAGCTACTGCTAGTTTATCCGAGAGAATAGTAGCCCAATCCATAATTATACTGTTTACTGTTGCCTCCATAAGAGGAACCATTTCTATGGTAAAACTAGCAGAGTCGTGCAATCCCCATAGCCTACACATCATTATACCCGCATAACAATAAGGAGAAGCCAAAGAATCAACCGAATACTTACCTGAAGATTCGTGTTTGTGCTTGTTTGGATTTTGTCTCCAATCCTTGATGGGTTCGAATTCAATTTCATTTTCGCTTGCAAAATTCTCCAGGAAGGCGTTGTTATATATTTTCTCTGGCTCGGGCAAATGATACATTTTCCTTAAGTCATCTGCCTTGAATGATCCGAAAATCCTCCCATCTCTGGTGCTAAAATTTCTGTCCATGATTGGGATTTCTTCAATCGCCCATCGCACAACGTCTGTGTATGGGAGAATTTGCTCCCTGGCTGCTATTCTGTGAAGGAAAGAGTCGGCTAAATCTTTGAGAGTACAATCAGACTTCCGTAGTGAATCTGCGCTAGCTTCTGTTACCGTCTTCTGTGATTTCTCAGCTTCAATTAAGTCGTAAGTGCCTTGCCAAGTAACTCTGGTGAGACCCGTGCATGTAGTATCAGATATTAGGCCTTTCTTCTTGTTTACAGCAGCTTGTCCTCTGACTAGTGGAGCGGAAGCACCCGCAGTCTTCTTTGATTTATTTCCCATCATGCTCAAACTCTTGTCTATGAATGAATTCTGCACAGAGAGGCAATTGCGCGTAATACAGAGAGATAACAATGAAAGCTTGCAAGTGACAATAACATATGAATAGGTGCACAATATTTAGCTTTTAAAACGGGCGCGGAGACAATCCATAGAAAGATTTTAAGACATGATTCCATTAATTGGCCGTATAAAACCTGTCATCCTTTAAATGCCCATTAAACCATTATTCGGGCGAATAATCCCCTTAAGCATGCAATGGACGTTTTGGCGGCTGAGCGCAAGTGATTAAGCCTTAAATATGAATGAATTGAGCTATCCCATCACTTAACGGCTTTTTATCGAAAACCACACTTTATCGCATCGCATCGGGTGTATGACAAGCGCGCCTTAACGATGAGTATTGGGTACCGCTGATTGTCGAATGCGATATCGCATCGGCGAAAAGCTTTGTGCGCATCAAGACTCAAGTGGGAATAGACCGTCGAACGCCGAACGCCGAATGCGCATCGCATCGGGGCAAATGACATAGGGCGCTTTGAGGCGTGCATTGAATATTGTCGATCGTCGATTGCGATATCGCATCGGCGAAAAGCTTTGTGCCGCTTATGTATAATTCTTATGTCATTGCGATATGCGATCTTGCGATCGCTTTATCGCAATGACCAAGATTCATTTTATTTCTTTAAAAGGGTATTGTTCAAAAAGGGTTTTATAAATGCATTCATTTGATTATCGGACTTTTTGAAAAATAAAAGTATTGATATCAATTTTACTTTAAAGGGACCCATTTCATAGGTTAATGTTTTATGAATAAAAACGATATGAAATGGGGGGGTTGTTTGTAGAGCACAACACACTCTTGACTGGTCTGGTCCCTGAGTAAGGATTCTTCGTAGGTAGCTAATGTAAAAAAGGTAGCACTGCCCTTGTCTTCCATGCAGTGAATCTCATCCTCTTCATCTAGTTGTTCTTCCTCCATGACTACGTTTTGGAAAGAAGCCTTAACCCTCTATTCATTGGCTTCTTTGTCTCTCTGAATGATCTGCAATTGTTATTTGCTCTTCTAAATGGATTTGGATTTCTAGGAGAAAATGTGTTAGGAAGCCTTACTTTCCCAGAACTCTACTCAACCTTCAACTTGGATATTTCGGTAGCCAATGACTCTATCACTTTAGTCATTTTGTCTATTTCGGGCTCTGAAGGTGAAGGAGAAGAAGAAGCCTCACCTCCCTGCCTTCTTCTATCAGCATGGCCTTTGAGCTTTTCTGCAGCCATGATATTGGATTCCACCTCTTATGCTGCATCTTACATTTCAGTTAGAGCGGCACATATTCTTTCTCTCAATAGCAGGCAGAAATCAGATTCAAAAGCATTGGCATAGGTGAGTTTGGCAGAGGTGGGGGTAGGCTTTACTGCAGCTGATATCTTGCTATACATACGATTGAATCTTTTATTAAAATCAGACAATGACTCCGCATTTTCCCTCTTCAAGTTTCCAAACTCAGTAGGATCATATAGAAGGTCTTTCTTATCTCCCCAATGCTTTAAAAACACATCATCCAAGGCTTCAATGTCCGCTATAGACCTAGGGGTCAGTTCTCTGAACCACTTTCTAGCCTCTCCATCAAATACCCTCATCCACACATCATCCTCACTGATATCTAGGTTATCAACGTAACTATAAAAAGACTCAAGGTGCTCTTCAGCTGTTACTCCCTCTGTACTAGGCATGTATTTCTGATATTCTCCTGCTCGCATGGCATTCAAGGGAATAGGTAGCACCAGGGGTCCATACCTAGCAGCTATGATTCTTTCCATCTTCGTGGATGCTTGTGGGCCTACCATGACTAGAGCATATGGAAGAGTACTGGCAGTCTAGAAGGTAGGGAGTTGAGGAACGAATGATAGGGCTAAAGGAAAATGATGGTAGGGGAGGTTTTCTTTGGACTAAGATCCAAAGGGGAACTTGTTGAATGAGGAGCTTTATGAATCTCTAGAAATATTTCTTCACTAATAGTATTAGGCTCTATATTTTCAACATGAGTATGCTTAGTTAGAAGCCTCTCTTACAAAGATACATAATATTGTTTAGGCTTACCTGATCCTGATGCTCCTTTCTGTGATGTTTTTCTCTGCTTGATAATCTTCTCAGAGTTAGGCACTGGGTCAACTGGTGATTTCTAGGGATTTCTCCAAGTATGCCTCACAAACTAAGCCAGAACTGTGATGTGGAGTCGCCAAAGGTTGGTCCTTCAGTAGAGGCACCAGATAGATTATTACAACCAACAAAGTGTCCAGACTTTGTCTATCCAACAAAGAAGGATCTGTGTCATTCTCCCAGGGAAGCTTCAATCTCCTCTCCCCGACAATGGCACCAATTATATTATCACTCCAAGAAACTCTCCTAGGTTGTAGCTCAAAGATGTCTCATAACATATAAATTCAACTATTGTTGCAATGGATGAATGGAAGGAATGATGCTTGTTCAATCCAGATAACCACTTCTGCTTTGTTTCACTCCAGACATGCGTGAACACCCCCAGACTACAAGGCTTTAGACCACCAACTACTCACAGTTTAGATATTGGGTTAATATGGAGAATACTGACCACACCAGTAGATGCACAAGACCATGTGATGGCCAGCTACAACCAGTAAAGAAGTCTATAAATCTATTCTACTAATGCACAGACAGGATGACAGCTTTCTGGCACTAGGTAGAAAGAAACCTGAATAACCTATTTAATGATACATTCAATAATCTAACACAGATAGGATGATAGCTTTCTAGTGATAAACCTTAAAGATTAAGAACACAGCATATCAGGCATAGCTTAGAACAGAGGAAAATGGAAAGTGAGCAGTTAAAAGAAAAGAAGCTTGTATTAGCTGAAAATGAAGACGACACGCTGCAAGTGACAAAATATCTACAATCTCCAGAAGTTGAACCTTACATCAAAACATCAATCATCAACCCTGATTACATCTTGTTCCCGGGTATTTATAGATTTTCATTACAACGGGAACTTGGCCATTTAGGTATGGGGTGATCATAATTGACCACCAACTACACTTAACTGCCTGATGGAGTCTGTGATTGTGTTTTCTTGCTTCAGTGGATGAATCTGATCCTTTCAGGTGTTGTGCTATCCTCCTAGGCAGTTGGATTGCTCATACTAGTGGAGTTCCATAACTGATAAATGAAGTTACAGGGTCCTGCTCTGTCCTTTTCACCCTTGGCCATGCTATTTGTTAAAGATGGTTGTTGGGGGGATTGTGACCGGTACTGCAAGTTGGTCACCGTCCTCCTTCAAGCAAATGGAGTGGTCAAAGGACATGGACTACATGGAGGAGTGGCAGAGATGGCTCGGTATAGGATATCGGCCGAGGTGGGAGCAGGGTGAATTTAGGCCGCTAGATCTGTAGCAGACAGATCGAACGGTGATCAAGCGGTGGAGTTGCGTGGGAGTTATCGGGCGGGGCAGATAGGTTAGGTGGTAAATGGCATTGATCACAACGCCTTCAAGCATAAAGCCGTAAAAAGATAAAACCGAGTGATTCCACTCAGCTATTGACACGTAGAACCGGATGAGAGAGAAAAACCGCTCTCATCGCGTGCTAACGTTCAGGTGAGTTGTGGGTGCCATAAGTGCGAAGGCCATTAGATCTCGATGGAGATGATCTAATGGTTGAGATGAGGCAATAAGTTTGTAAAGACACATAGTTGTATGGGTGAAGTTTTATGGGGGTTTGGGATTTTGCGCTCGAGGCTTAAAACAAAAGGGGTTTGTTGGTTTTAGAGGAAAACCAGAGGGAACAGAGATGAAGGGGGGCAAGCGGGATAGAAGGAAAAAGGGAAAAGTGACCACTGTGGGCTTTCCTTTGAGCATAACCAATCCAACCAAGCTTATCTCTGACCTTTAAAAACCAATGTTGTATAGCAGAGCTAACACCTCCACCTCTGCACCAACCATTCAACATGACGAGCACGATGAAGATGCCAATATTTAAAGCGGTAGGGAGTGAATACCATAAACAATTATGGTTCATCTTAGATGTTGTGTGGAAAATGCAGAAAATTATTGATGATAATATGAAGAAAGAACAACTAGTCACAATGCTTTAGGATAGGGCACTGACATGGTATATCAAGTTCTGTCAGGATAGACCTGGCGCGACAATGGCAGAGACTCAGAAAGCGTTGAACAATGAGTTTAATAATACTAAGTCTCATGCACAGTCTGTAACTGAGTTTAAGGAAATACAACAGAGGGTAAATGACTCTCATGGGATTTCGATTAGAGGCTAAAATTCCTGATCCGACATGTTAGAGCCTAGATTGACCTCAAGCTGAAGGGAGGCAATTCTAGGGTAACCACAAACCAAGCTTAACCTAGTAGCTAGCCCTACCAAGGCATGAGAGGGCTCTCTCCTTATGAATCTCAGTCAAGATGACTAGATCATGAACAAGATTTTATGCTAGGTATAGTAGCTCAAGGGAATTGATCGATTTTGTTGGTGTTTTTGCCAGATCAGGAGGAGATGGGTAATTTTGGGTCTGGGAAACTAAGGTAAATTGCAGGGGATTCTATGGGGCAAGGTAGGTATGATTTTCAGCACCTTAAAGCTTGATTGGGTGAAAGGATGGACTGGTGAGGAGCTAAGAAGGGCTTGAGCAAGTCAAGAATCCTTCTGAAATAGATGAAAACATAAACCACTGGTGTTTTCCCAAGGCAAAGCATTAAAACCTAATGTATTCCACATATCTGACTTGAAATAAACCAATAAAAAGAGATTACATGAAAGAGGCATACATAAACAACATGAGAACAAATTAACAAAAGAAGAAACACATGCTAAAGGCCATACCACAGGAATCCCATAAAAATAGCTGCAACTTTATTAACTTCCTGACAAAACTGCTACAAAATGATAAGTGTTCAATACATGAGCATCTAGCTGAATCCAACCCTTGAAAATGAGAAATAAAATACATAATATAGACATTAAAATCCATCATCCTAACCATCATGGGTCGAAACCATGAGAAGAGGAGCTATTTCAACCATTTCAAACAAGGACCAAGAATATAGGCAGTCAAACAACTTGCCTCTATAAGTAGGGAAACTGATTCATTTGCCTTAAAACCACCTCTAACTAATGAATCTACCCTCTAACACTATTTTATCATTACATTTACATTCCATGTCATCAATTACATTAGTGAAATCATCCATTAGGAGAGAGAAATTAGATTCACAGTCAAAACATGCGAATTTTGATTTTCTGAGCAAAATGGTCAAAAGCGCAGCGCCACTTTCCACCTGTTTTTGGAGACCTTCCCCTTAGCCAAATTGAGCCCATGATAGCTCATTGGAAAGGTATTCAAGTCTAAATTTTGAAACACATATAATTTTTGAATTATGAGGTCATTTTCCCCCTCAAAATTGAATCTCCCAAGACTGCTTTTGTGTGTCCAAAAAGGGGCAGAGAGGTCATTTTTTGGTAGTTTTTGGACCTTTTGGTGACCCAGATTTGCTACAAAACTTCTGAAAATTTCCAGGATGCATGTCCTCATCATCCTAAATCCAAAAATACAAACCTTTTCTCCATCTGATGCTCTAGGAAAAAGGGTAGCGCCGGTGGCGCTGCGCTTCTGGGCAAAATTTTTGTGTTATAAATTTCAAAATTTCAAAAGTGCAAAAATTTCTCAAAATTTGCCCAAATTTGGCATGGGACACCACCATCAGATGCTTTGATGGGCTAGGGAGGCTTCAGCCAACATCTTAAACCTATCTTGCTCTTTCTTTCCCTCTAAGGCTCTCCTCAACCTAGCTTTTAGCTTCATAATCCTCATATTACAAATTTTGTTGCGGGTCATGTAACGGTAAGCTATGTGTCAGAGCATTTTCTTATCCCTATTGGCCTTCTCAATTAGTCCTTCAAGATGTATGTTGACCCTCTCAAGCCAAGTTTCCCTATCATTTTCAATCTCTTGCTCAATAGGAGTAAATGTGACATGAGCCTCTTTAGCCATTTGCCTGTTTGCTTTGATTATTTGCAACTCCATGAGGACTTGCTTGTCACTCAATTGTTTGTTTTCCTGTTCTAAATATTTGCTGATGAACTTGGCTCTCTTTAGCTTGTCTGCCAAAGCTTGTATTTGAGCTTCCCTTTCTTGAATGATGATCTCTTTGATGGTTTTTTCATCCTGAGCCTCCAAGTCAATGATGCCAATTCCATAATGAGTAAACTGTTGTTGTGGCTTCTCATGCTCAATCAGGTCAAAATCTCTTTCCTCCTCATCACCAAGATCTTCCTCTTGCACTTTTTCCTTGCCTTTGCTCAACTACTCAAACTGTATCTATTTTGTTGATGTATAAGGAAAAGCCCCTTCCACACCTTGTGGAGATAACATTTGCCTATGGACTGATGACGAAGGCAAGGCCCCTTCCACACCTTGTGGAGCAAACACTTGCCTAGAAGCTGGAAAAAGTCTCCTTGTGCCTTTCTGATATGTTAAGTACACTGGCACCTTAGCAGGTTTGGTTTTCTTGACCTCTTCCCTTGTTTCTACATGGCTAGAAGGCCCACCTTCTTCTTGATGCATTGGTGAAGGGATCTATGGACCTTTGAACATCTCATGAGCAATGAAAGTCTCCCAAGGAATGTTAAGAAGACTGAGATGGTGAAGAACAATGATTTTTATCAAAGAGTAATGATAAATTTTGTTCAACTACTGAGGGTATGGTTTCTTCTGCATAATGTAAGATATCTTATCAATATTTCTAAACAAGAAATATGGGAGATTCATCATTCTTACCTTGGTGAAGTGCATGAGGATTTTGATATGGTAAGCATACAACCGGGAGAATCTGCCTTCACAAGTGAAATACTTGATGATAATCCTCATCAAAGGAACATACCTGTTCTCCAAACATTTAAATGGGAAAAGCGTCTTCACCTGGTTTCTGTATTGAGGCTTAATGTAAGGTTCATAGTAATCCTCATCAAGATCCTGAACCTTGTACCATTTTTCACCAACATTAGGGATTCTAGTGGCCTCTAAAATGACGGCTGGTGATATTGTGAAGGTTACTCCAGCAAGTGTCATCTCATTGCTATGTAAATGAGCCACAAAAAGTCTGGCCAACTCATGGTGAAATTGAACTCTCTCCACTTTGAAACAAGAAACTACAAGTGGGCAAGCCTGTAATTTTCTCAAATTGGGGGGATCCTCTCTGATGATTTTTCTTCCTTTATGAGGTTTCCTTTGTTGCCTGTGCCTCTCCACAGAACTGTCACTGAATGTCTCCTCCTCATATTCAAATTCACTATCTCTGTCCATGTTTCCCTTAGTTTGCACTGTGTGATAATGTATGGATGGTGTTATGGGCAGTAACTTTGGAGGAATGGGTGCAAATGAAGGTGCGGGCAAAATGTATGAGGGAGGGGGTTTGGAGAGTGATAAGTGAATGATAGAATGTGACAGCAATAGTGGGAATAAGGCTTTTAGCTTATGAAGTGAATGGTAGGAAAACTAGGGTTTATAATAGAAATTAGGGTTTTAATTTTAAGGATGAAAAACCAAGAAACTTTTCACATGAGCACCCTAAACAACAAGAGAGATGACAATACTTACTTGCCAAGAGGAAATTTGGAGGAAATTTGGCGAAATTTGGAGGCTTAGAGCATTTTTGGGCTTTGCTGGTCAAAGCGCAGTGCCACCCTATAGAAGCGCAGCGCCAGTCCAGGAGCGTAGCACCCATGTTAATGTACACTGTGCAAAAATGCCAAGAGCGCAGCATCGGGCCAAAATGCTCAAAAACACAGCGCCCTTATTCAAAGCGCAATGCCACCCTTGTTTCACCCAATAACACTTAGAAAACCAATTTTTCTTCTTCTTCTTAGCTCTCTTGGTTTGCAAAATGACACAATGACATGAAAATAGCAAGTGATGAGTTTATATATGGTCTCCTTTTAATTTTTGCTTTTGAAAAAAAACCCACTTTTGTAATGTCTATTTGTCTTTTTAATACTCTGTTTTTCATGCTTATTTTCTTTTGCTCTTGCAGGTGGATTGACGCTGTAGATCACTTTGATTCTTTGTAGTGGCAGATGCTTGGGAACATCACAAGCTTAGGAGGAGCTTGGGAATAAATATTACATATGGAAAAAAAAAAAAAAAAAAAAAAAAAAAAATAAAAATAAAATAAAAATAAAATAAATAAATAAATAAATTAATTAATTAATTAATTAATTAATTAAAAAAAATAAATAAATAAATAAATAAAAATTAAAAATAAAATAAAATAAATAAATAAAAAATAAAAAATAAAATTACATCATAAATGATAAATGATGACTTTACCAATCATTATTGCCCTCCTCACGTCCTTGTTGATCATTATTGGCATGTAATAACTAGATTTGATCATGGTGAGACCCTAAGACCTAATGAGACCAAACCCTAAGACTTAATGAAATAAACTGCAAAATGAACATGAACCATGACTGAAATATATGAAAGAAGATCAGCAAGTACAAATCATGAGGGAAAAATTGAAGTAAACCCTACCATTAGTGAATCCATGACCTAATTGAATGCAAACTCATCAGTATGGGACTCCTACTATGAAATGAAAAAGAGCATATTTTGATCACTGATGGCAGTGTGAAGACACTGACACTAACAGGACAGTCTAATATGAAGATCACAGATGATCAACACAGAGACTTGTACATTTCTTTGTTGTTGCCTCATCTGAGATTACCATTATCACAACAGAGGATATGAAGACAAGCAGAGGCTGTGGAGATCGTGATGATGTTAGAAGCCTTTCCAGTACATGATACAAATGTTGGAGTACAATAGATTCAGTCACAATTGGAAAGCCTGCACATGGAGCTGCAAAGCTTGAAAACAGGGAAGGAAGCTCAGCGGGAGGTGTGCACTGAAGTCTGGTGTATAAAATGTAAATACAAGGGACATGATAAGGATCACTGCCCTATTTATCAGAATTATTTGATTTGAGGAGGTCCTATTCCTTTGAAACCTGAGAATATTATGGGATTGAGGACAAGAATACCATTATGATGCGTTATCTTCTAGATAGATGGAAACCATGCGACAGATACTTGTCATCTTTTCAAAAAGTTAGTACAAACTCCGCAAAAAAAAAATTGCACCTTCTGTAAATTGGTTGGACATGATGAGCGAAACTCCTGAAGTTATGAACTGGTGATGGAAAGAACCCCTACCTATCGAATGCAAGTGGAAAATAGGCCTCAAGATCAGGGTGCGGGTGCAACCCATGGAGTATTTCAAGGCCCTAGAAGAGGAAGAGGAGGAGGGGATGGCAGAGGTCATGGAAAAATCATTTGTTACAACTATGGTGTAGCAGTTCATTTCCCGTGCAACTATCAGAACCCAACACATCCATCTTGTCAATATTGCAAACAGTTTGATTATCTTATAGAAGATCGCTCAGTGTTGATAGCTAAGATGCACGAGAAAAATACACAACAACCTACGCAGAACATCTAGATGATGAGGGTAGAGCCTCATGAAGAAGATCACAACATTAATATCATCACGCACAGTGGTATGGCCACATGAGAATATAAAGGAAAGCAACCAGAGACCGAAGGACGGGTGTGCGAGCCTGCTGAAAAGGAAGTCAGGTTTGACCTCAACTGAGCTAGAGAAAATTTTATGGAGGCCAAGAAGAATTTTGTTGAAGCTTCTACATTAGGGAGTTAAGAGAAATCAACTAGAAATAGTGAAGTGCAGGATGTGGATCCCTCACTATTAGCCACTTTTCTGAAAACTTGTATGAAGTTGTTGAGGGATAAGAAGGTAGTGGAAGGGCTCTAGGAGCTAATCGACAATTTTATGAGAAAAATTAAGATTCCTTCATAACAACGCATAGTGAGTAAACTAGGTAAACATAAGAAGTGAACAGGGCATGAGATGAGGCTGACCGCGTAGATTAGAGAATATGAAATGTATCAAGTTATCTTAGATATGGGATCTGATAAAAACGTACTACTGAAGCAGACATGGGAAAGGATGGGGAGACGTGCTACAATGGTATCCTATATAGCTACGCATGGCCAATCAACAGAAGATCATTCGTATGGAGCGCCTGTATTGGGTAACAATAAAAATTGAAGGAGCAAGTGCTCTAACCGATTTTGAAGTAATTGAAATAGTGGATGACAACAATCCTTACCCAACGCTACTAGGAATTGATTGGGCCTTTGGCGTGGATGCAATAATTAATCTGAAGAAGCGAAGGATGACATTTGAGAAGAAGGCGCTTAGGGTTATTGTGCCACTGGATCCCGCTGACAGAGCACGGTACACTGAACCAATCTGCGACTATGCGGAGGAAGATGACTTAGATCAAATATACAAGATTACTACACACGACGAAGATTGGATCAATTTCACTGCAGATGGGTGGATCATGTGGGATAGAGACAAATCCTGTACCTCAGATTCAGAAGAAGAGCTCGAACATTGGCAGAATAGATTGCATGAAGTATCTACACTATGTTGCAATATGATGACAATCGTTGCGGTGCATATCAACAGAGGTAAGGAATATTCCACATTATGATGGCTTAAATGATGTTAATTTACTTTTGGATGAGTTTGAAAGGGAGGTGCCTGAGGAACATCGATTCCAGGCACTAGACCTAGCATTGCGCACTATGCTTTCCCGTTGGTGTGATACGCATAATAGCTTCGCTGGTTGGAAGGAATACATGTTGATGATGAAGCTAAGGTTTGGTTGTGCTAATACCTAGATGAATGAAAAATATAGTGGAAAGAATGACCCGCGTGAGCACTTGGTGCGGTGGACTAAAGCTTGGGGAGAAGAGCCACAATCAAAATGGGTGCATATCTTTTGTCGCACATTAGATATTATTCCAATGAATTGGTACTTGGGAACATAGCTACGCCATGGGACGACCGAATGGGATATCTTGATGGAGAGTTTCTCATTAACCTTCAGCTTTGAGGATGGATTTGAGTGCATTGATGGAGTGATCCAGGAAATTAAGGCCTCTATCCTTAGTACACCTAAAGAGTTGATAGAATGGGTTCAACCAGATTAGAATACTCAGCTGCGCCATGTGCTAGAGTGCTACAATGTGACTGTAGAAGAAGAAGAGGAACATCAATGAAAAATAAACATTCTAGAGACTGAAGGACAATGCAAGGTTCAAGGTCCTAAAGTAGTGAACCCTGATATATCAAAACCTTTGAAGGCCAGGCAAGTAAACATTAGGTCCGATGCACAACCCAAGTTTGCAAAGATAGGCGATTATTGGGATGAAGATACAGTTGATAAAGTTGTGAAGCTGCTGCGCAAGTACCAAGACTTGTTTCCCACCAAGTTCTCGGACCTGAAAGGAGTATTAGGGGATCTGGGAGTGATCAAGATAACCTTAAAACCTGATGCAAAGCACGTAAAACAGATACCCTACCACCTAAACCAAAAGTATAAGGAGAAGGTGCACAAAGAGCTAGACAAAATGCTGGAAGCCAGAATTAGTGAGTCAGTAGAATAATCTGATTGGGTGAGCCCTATGGTTTCTCAAGAGAAGAAGCAGTAGGGTGAAATCAGAATATGCATAGACCTGAGAAAGATCAATGATGCATGCATTCATGACCCATTTCCAACACCATTTACAAATGAGGTTTTGGAGAATGTTGGTGGACAGGAAGCTTATTCATTCACTGATGGGTTCTTAGGGTACCTGTCATGCGGAAAGAGTTATTTTTGCTGACAAAACTAACCTCCCTAGGAGTATAAGACTCTCTAGTGACAAACAAGACAATTAAGAGCAATCCTTCTCTAAACATACATTATTCTATGAGAAACCAAGTGTTTTTCGATCCTACCTCAAGTCCAACGCTTGTAGCAGTCCAGCCTTGCTGATCCAGATGAGCTCCTCCTTCACTTTAAGACCTGCATACACTAACATTCAAACGATTACATAACACCTGAATATTTCATAAAACAAAGCATGTTCATCATATAGACCAAGGAGTACATGAAACAACTCATTAACAACAAATCATTGAGAAGAATGGACTTATTTGTATTAAGGAAACAAAAGAAACCATTACAACCTGAGCCTTGGTGTTGTGCAAGCTCCTCCAGGGTCCAACAAGAGATTTCCTCTACTTTGACAAGCTCACCCACTTCCAAATGGAAACAAGAAAGGATGGTAATCTCTCCTCACAAGTTAACAATGGAAGTCCTAATTCCAGCAGCATTTACCCTTTGGAATGTTCAGCTTTCAACCTCCCCTCCTTTGGCCCAATGCCTGTATTTATAGTATTCTAGAGGAAGTTATTCAGTTCCAACATCAATGGGATACTCCCTCTTTTGGATGGGGTAGCTCCTCTCTTGATGGGATAAGCTCCTCTATCATAGGGATGCATGAACCATCTGGAGGCGCTCAATACACGTCAAACACTCTTCTAGAAGGCTCTAGAAGTGACCACAAGTAAGTTTTTTAAGATGAAACTCGCGCCTTTTGACCTTTACAGGGGTACGCACCCATCCCTTGACTTACAGAGCGTACAAGTATGCAAGTACAATGAGCTTGGGATTCGTACACGCAGGTAAGGTAGAGAGAACCTGCGTACCCAGAGATAAACATGATTTTTAATGACTTTCTCTCTTTCTTGAAGTTTGACATGGAGAGCAGAGGTATCAGGCTTGACAAGGAG